>NIVC01002820.1:0-138081 GCA_002269645.1 Macrostomum lignano | reverse complement strand
CCGCTGGCCTGCTGCGGTTCCGGACAGTCGAAGGACAAGCGGCAGCCAGCGGGGGGCAAAAGAAGCCGCAGCAGAAGCAGCCGCTGGCGGCAAAGGCAAGGCGACCACCGAGCAGGCGCCGATCATCCAGCGTCGGATGCCGAACCCGAACACCGGCATCGCATGGACCGGATCTGGTGCCCAGCGCGACATGGCGCGCCGCTACTGCTGCACATGCTGGACGCCTGCCAGCGGCCGCACATGTTTGAGGCCGGGCGGCGGCACCGTGCAGAACCTGGCCGCTTGCTCCTGGCAACCAGCTGTGGACTTCCGCGGAAGCAGTTCCGGGCGGCAAAGGGGCACCACCTGCTGTGCCAGCTTGTGGCGCAGAGCCCCGCGCGCCGCTCTGGTCTGCCGTGGTGACCCTGGCGACCGCCTACCGCAACGTGCTGCAGGACTCGGCGCCCAAGGAGGTACGCTTCATCAATCAATCATTCAATCAATCAATAAATTTAAATAATCAATTAATCAACCCATCAATCAATCAATAAATCAACAGTCAGTCAGTCAATCAATCAATGAATCAATGAATCAAGCAATGAATTAACAATTAACAATCAATCAATCAATCAATCAATCAATCAATCAATCAATCAATCAATCAATCAATCAATCGATTAATCAATCAATCAATCAATCAATCAATCAATCAATCAATCGATTAATCAATCAATCAATCAATCAATCAATCAATCAATCAATCGATTAATCAATCAATCAATCAATCAATCAATCAATCAATCAATCGATTAATCAATCAATCAATCAATCAATAATTCAGGTGACAGCTCAGCAGGTGCAGCTTCTGGCTTCAATTCTGCCGCCAGCCCAGGCGTCGTCGCAGGCCGGAGGCTCGAAGGAGAAGCCGCTGCCCCGGGCGCCCGGCGCCCAGCCGACCAGCAGGCCGCCATCATCGCCGCCCTGTTCGCCGCGCTGCGCCGCGAGCGCCGGCGTCGTCACCGAGGAGCTGTTCGCCGCTGCGGCGCCGTGGCCAGCCTGGTGCACATCAGCGGCAACCCGGCAACACCGAGACTGTGTCGTCCGGTATGCTGATGCGCTGCTCGCCTTCGAGACTGTCGTCCGGTATGCTGATGCGCTGCTCGCCTTCCTTGCCTCGAGCGGTGAGGGAGCCGCAAACAGGTGAGGATGGGGACTCAAAGCTGCCTACTGATTGCTTACTGAGCGCTATTTGCTTTCCAAGTCCCAATCTATCAATTGTTTTCTATGCAGCCGATTTACCTCCAAGTCCGCGATTTAGCTTCCAGTCGATCTATCTACCTTCCAATCTGTCAATCTACCTTCAATCTGTCAATCTACATTCCAATCTGTCAATCTACATTCCAATCTGTCAATCTACCTTCCAATCTGTCAATCTACCTTCCAATCTGTCAATCTACATTCCAATCTGTCAATCTACCTTCCAATCTGTCAATCTACCTTCCAATCTGTCAATCTACCTTCCAATCTGTCAATCTACATTCCAATCTGTCAATCTACCTCCCAATCTGTCAATCTACATTCCAATCTGTCAATCTACCTTCCAATCTGTCAATCTACATTCCAATCTGTCAATCTTACCTTCCAATCTGCCAATCTACATTCCAATCTGTCAATCTACATTCCAATCTGTCAATCTTACTTCCAATCTGTCAATCTACATTCCAATATGTCAATCTACCTTCAATCTGTCAATCTTACCTTCCAATCTGTCAATCTACATTCCAATCTGTCAATCTACCTTCCAATCTGTCAATCTACATTCCAATATGTCAATCTACATTCCAATCTGTCAATCTATATTCCAATATGTCAATCTTACCTTCCAATCTGTCAATCTACATTCCAAATGTCAATCTACCTTCCAATCTGTCAATCTACATTCCAATATGTCAATCTACATTCCAGTATGTCAATCTACATTCCAAATATGTCAATCTACATTCCAAATCTGTCAATCTACATTCCAATCTGTCAGCTACCTTCAATCTGTCAATCTACCTTCCAATCTGTCAATCTACATTCCAATCTGTCAATCTTACCTTCCAATCTGTCAATCTACATTCCAATATGTCAATCTACCTTCCAATCTGTCAATCTACATTCCAATCTGTCAATCTTACCTTCCCATCTGTCAATCTACATTCCAATCTGTCAATCTTACCTTCCAATCTGTCAATCTACATTCCAATCTGTCAATCTTACCTTCCAATCTGTCAATCTACATTCCAATCTGTCAATCTACATTCCAATCTGTCAATCTACCTTCCAATCTGTCAATCTACATTCCAAGCTGTCAATCTACTCCCAATCTGTCAATCTACATTCAATCTGTCAATCTACTTCCAATCTGTCAATCTACCTTCCAATCTGTCAATCTACATTCCAATATGTCAATCTACCTTCCAATCTGTCTATATGCCTTTCTCCTTTTTACCTTTCTGCCTACTTACGAGTATTAATCTACGTTGTACCTCCAAATCTGCCTACCTACGTTTTCAATCTACCGATCTACCTACCTAATAATCTACCTAAAAATGACTCCCATAACTCACAATTTCACCCTCTCCCCCATACCTGCTCAGGAACCGTCTGCGTGACGAGTTCGGCTGGAGCGGGCCGCACAAGTCCAGCAGCATCAGCTGCTGCGGAAGCAAAAGCCAAAGAGCGGCGCGGCAGCGGCCCCGTCCGGGTCGGTCTCCGCCTCTGCCACCGTGCAGAAGAAGACTGTCCAGGAGCAGCACATGCACGGCTCGTCCGCCTCAGCGGTGCTGCTGGCAGTGGCGTGAATATCGCATACGACAATGCGGGCTTCCAGGTGGGCGGGTTGCGACCTTAGCATTGCAATACATTGATTGAGTCATCACTGATCGACACAGATTTGCACACAGATCACACACGTAGATCATATCACACATCACACGCACGTCAAACACATCATTTCCAGCATCGCACCTGTCCTCTTAAAGCCAAACTCTTCTCCCTCCATCCTCCTTTCCAAGCCCACCACCCTGGAGCTGCGTGCCACCTCTTCCGAGCCGCAATACCGCAGATCAACAGAGGCGAGAGGGCTACGGCTACAGCGCACCACCACGACAAAGACCACCACGGTAGTGCAGAGCCAGCAGGAGCAGGAGCAACAGCAGGTGGCTGACAGCTGGGTTTGAGGCCGAAATTAATTAATAATACTTCAATTTCCTATGACTAACCGCCAGCTCATCGCGGATTTGCTGTTTCTTTGCATAAATTATTGTTTTATTTTTGCTTCTGCTTTTGCGAATGACTATATGGAAATTGTTTTTTAACCTTGGAAATAGTGGACTCGTTCTGGACACTGCTCTCTTTTTGTCTCTCCCCTCTCTTCTCGTCTCTCCCTCTCTTCTTGTCTCTCCCCTCTCTTCTCGTCTCTCCCTCTCTTCTTGTCTCTCCCCTCTTCTCGTCTCTCCCTCTCTTCTTGTCTCTCCCTCTCTTCTCGTCTCTCCCTCTCTTCTTGTCTCTCCCCTCTCTTCTCGTCTCTTCTTGTCTCTTCTTGTCTCTCCCCTCTCTTCTTGTCTCTTCCCTCTTCTTGTCTATCCCTCTCTTCTTGTCTATCCCCTCTCTTCTTGTCTCTCCCCTATTTTCTTGTCTCTCCCTCTCTCCTTGTCTTTCCCCTCTTTTCTTTTCTGTCTCATCTCTTTTTGTCCCTAACTCTCTCCCATCAGATCAGTAGAATGATTGATAATCTAACATTCAAATCTATACAAAGCACCCTGTTTATTTGCGCGCTTTTAGTGACCGTTAAAACTGACTTTTAAGCTGCATAAACTTACTGTTTTGTTGTTAATTTTTCTTGAAACAAATCGAACGATGCGTTCACGCTGGGTGATTTTGTCAAATGCTATAACCTTCGCTGACCTGTCAATCACCCGGCAGACAGAAGCAGAAGGCGTGCGCCAGCCGGTCAGCCAGTCTCTGACTCACCTGAGCTCACCTGCATCTCTAACCAATTCTCATTGTGCTGTGATTTCCCCCCTAACAACAAAACCACCCAAACCGTGCGGACATTGTACCCGTTTAGCGACCTTGAACTTCTTTTTAAGACTGATGATGCAGTGCCCCAAATTCGCGCTCATTTTAATTGAAGTTCAAGCCAACAGTTTTACAATTTTATTCATCTTGCAAGGAAGGCATGTCACGTTTTATGAGTGACTCAAAAACAAGACAGCTGCTTTTAGTTCTGTGCTTGCTGAAACACCCGCGGAGCCGGTCTCTTAATACGAATATGCTTCCATAATTAACCTGCTAGCGCATCAAAATATAGATATATGTATAAGCATCTGTAAAATACACCTGATCCTCAGATCCTCAAATGTCATATCCAACACATTTTTGTTACTATGAAACCATTCAAAAGGGATTGTTAGATTCTGTGCGTATTTTATTGCTGCAAGTAGTATACCTGTTAAGTAAAACAATTATTTAGTTTAGTTGAAATAAACGGCACAGCGACTTGCTCCATTATTTTGGTTGGCTTAGGAGAACTTTTGGTCTTGCGTGTGGCTGCCTCTGTGGTGGTGCGTACTTTCTGATCTGATAACCTGCTTCCCAATCTGATAACCTGCTTCCCAATCTGATAACCTGCTTCCCAATCTGATAACCTGCTTCCAATCTGATAAACTGCTTCCAAATCTGATAACCTGTTTCCCAATCTGAGAATCTGCTTCCTAATCTGCTAAACTGATTCCCGATCTGATAACCTGCTTCCCAATCTGCTAAACTGATTCCCGATCTGATAACCTGCTTCCCAATCTGATAACCTGCTTCCAAATCTGATAACCTGTTTCCCAATCTGAGAATCTGCTTCCCAATCTGATAACCTGCTTCCAATCTGATAACCTGCTTCCCAATCTGATAACCTGCTTCCAAATCTGATAAACTGCTTCCAAATCTGATATCCTGTTTCCCAATCTGAGAATCTGCTTCCTAATCTGCTAAACTGATTCCGATCTGATAACCTGCTTCCCAATCTGCTAAACTGATTCCCGATCTGATACCTGCTTCCCAATCTGATAACCTGCTTCCCAATCTGATAAACTGCTTCCAAATCTGATAACCTGTTTCCCAATCTGAGAATCTGCTTCCAATCTGAGAACCTGCTTCCCAATCTGATAAACTGCTTCCCAATCTGAGAATCTGCTTCCCAATCTGAGAATCTGCTTCCCAATCTGAGAATCTGCTTCCCTATCTGAGAAGCTGCTTCCCAAATGGAGAATCTGCTTTCCAGTCCAAAAATCTGCTTCCCTATATGAAAACAGCTTTAAAAAAAATCTGATTCCCTAGGAAAAAAATTCCTTTCAAAAAGTAGAATCTGCGTACTGAAGTGAATCAGAGCTCGTATTGCATAAAAAGCGATACAACCGGCGGTTCCTGCGAGTGGCGGAGCGCAAAAGCAGCTATGGGCCTTCTTTTTGTTGTTTTCATTTTTCTAATGGGCAGACTTATTTACGAGCTGTGAGCGCTGCGCCTGCTAAGGTTGGGTGCGCCGAGATGACCCTCATCTCTTCATTTTCAAATTTGCGTAAAAAATAACCAGATATTCTAATCGGAAACAGCTAGAGAGTAATCCCGAGGGACACAAAGGAAGTTTGCAATTATGCATTTTAATTATCTTGTGACGCGATTAGTTTGCAGTGGGCGACGTTATTGCCACTTCTGACACCTAAAGTATGTCAATCCTGACACCTAAAGTATGTCACTCCTGACACCTAAAGTATGTCACTCCCCTGACACCTAAAGTATGGCACTCCTGACAACCTAAAGTATGTCACTCCCCTGACACCTAAAGTATGGCACTCCTGACACCTAAAGCATGTTACTCCTGACACCTAAAGTATGTCACTCCTGACACCTAAAGTATGTCACTCCTGACACCTAAAGTATGTCACTCCCCTGACACCTAAA
This sequence comes from Macrostomum lignano, assembly GCA_002269645.1. Classification (NCBI taxonomy): domain Eukaryota; kingdom Metazoa; phylum Platyhelminthes; family Macrostomidae; genus Macrostomum; species Macrostomum lignano. The sequence continues at coordinate 132,105 of NIVC01002820.1, read as the reverse complement.
GTATGGCACTCCTGACACCTAAAGCATGTTACTCCTGACACCTAAAGTATGGCACTCCTGACACCTAAAGCATGTTACTCCTGACACCTAAAGCATGTTACTCCTGACACTCCAAGTATGTCACTCCTAACATATTTTGTCTACTTTTATAATATGAGTCTTGCTTGCGTCACAGAGAGTGAAAGCAAAAAAAAAATTAATGCAGTACTTTAGCCAGGTGTTTTATAATATAGGATTAAAATGGCGGAGTAATAGACGGCGCGGAGCGGCAGGGAGCCAACCATGTAGCTAGAAGAAGTTGTTTACAAAGTTGCATGCAGAGTGGCCTGACTTGAACCCCCAAAACCCATTGTGCGACGGACTGTCTCGAGCAGAGAGTAAACAGCATTCCATAATTTACCAGCTGCACTGCGCAATGCTCTCCTCTGCTCAACTGCTCTCTGCATCTCCGCGGGCTGGGCTGAGCCGTACATTTAGTTAGTAATAATCTGGACAGAGCATGTACATTGTTGTTGCATAGGGAATTGGGGGGGGGGCTGCACAGGGACCGAGAGAGAGGTAGAGGGAGACAGGAGTGCAAGTAAGCGAGTACAGGGTACAGTGCGTAGATAGTTTACCGTATCTTAGCAACCAGAAGAGAGCTGTGAGGGTGGAGAGCTGGCGAAGGGGGTGGGTGCAGTCACTCACAGCACCCCTGATCATTCTTTCTCGCTAAGCCCGTCATGGAGCATAAAAAAGCAACACGCATTGAGTCGCAGAAGCCTTAGCAGCGATAAGAACTTTTTATTGGTGTCTCTGCGCTATTAGGTGACACTTTCTGGAGAGAAACATAAAGTGCACTGGGATTCGTGTAAGTTCAAAGCTTTCAATTAGTCCTAATTAAATGGCACACGCAGTTAGTCTTATCGCCCATAATAATTTTTTTGTCGTCGTCGTTAAATGAACTAATTTTGGCACATTGCACGGCTTCTACATGTTTTTGCGATGCTATTCACGTTATTCGTGAAATATATTGCGACTAATTTTATGAACGAGCCTTAAGACACTAATTTTATTACCAATTATGGGGTAATACATGTAGATAAGAATTAAGGTACTAGTTATACTCCAGACTCCAAACCCACCGCAGTCCAGGTGATGATGCGCAAGCCAAACTCGGTAGTCTGCTACATTTGCCAGCGCGAATTCGGGACAGCGTCGATTAGCATCCACGAGCCGCAGTGCTTGAAGAAGTGGCAGATCGAGAACGACCAGCTGCCCAAGCATTTGAAAAGGCCTCTGCCTAAGAAACCGGTTGAACTTCCCGCGATTGGCGGCAAGGGAAGGTAAGTCGCTTTGAGTATTTTTAATTCTCTGATGCTAAGGCAGTTGATGAAGATATTGAAAGAGTAGCTGGACAGACATCGGGGGGATAACTGGACATACATTTGGGAATAACTGGACAGACATCGGGGGAATAGCTGGACAGACATCGGGGGAATAACTGGACATACATTTGGGGAATAACTGGACAGACATCGTGGGAATAGCTGGACAGACATCGGGGGATAACTGGACATACATTGGGGGAATAACTGGATAAACATCGGGGGAATAGCTGGGCAGACATCGGGGGAATAACTGGACAGACATCGGGGGAATAACTGGACAGACATTGGGAGAATAGCTGGACAGACATCGGGGGAATAGCTAGACAGACATCAAGGGAATAGCTGGGCAGACATCGGTGGAATAGCTAGACAGATATCAAGGGAATAGCTGGGCAGATATCGGGGGAATAACTGGACAGACATTGGGAGAATAGCTGAGCGGATGAGTCCAATGATCTCCCCCTCAAACACCAGCTACGATATCAACGCCTACAACGAGGCCGCTTGGGAGGCCGCCAAGAGCCAGCTGGTGCCCTGCGAGAACTGCGGCCGCACCTTTGCCCCGGATCGCCTGCCTGTGCACCAGCGTAGCTGTAAGCCGGGCAAGCCGCTGAAGCCGGGGCCACAACAACAACAACAAAAACAGCAGCAGCAGCAGCAACAACAACAACAACAGCAGCAGCAAAAGAAACCGCTAACGCCAAACCTCCAGGTGCAGCAAAGCAACTCGAGGCCGGGAACAGCCACTCTTGAGAATCCCAAGGTTTGTTCTATTGCTTCTGAATCTAAGGCTCGTTCACATTACCTTCAAATGAAGCCGATTTGCGTGTGATTATGCTGTCCATACGTATTGTTAGTCAATTTATACATGGTTTCTGATTTTATTGTTTAATAAATGGAGGTGCGAACGAACTCTTCTCTCTCCGAAAACCCGCCCAGGTGCTGATCAAGATGCCAGCTGCCGCTACCGGAGGCAGCAGTGGCGTAGGCGGAAGCAAGTGCAGCTGTGGAGCGGTGATGAAGCCGGGCTTCAAGTTCTGCCCGGACTGTGGCGAAGCGGCTCCCGCGGAGCCCCAGAAGCCGCAGCAGCCGCCGCCGCAGAAGAAGCAGCAGCCACCAACGCAGCAGCAACCGCAGCAAGAACCTAAAAAGTCCGCTCCAGCAGCCTCGAAGCCGGCAGCCACCGGGCCGCCATCTGTGACCTGCTACATCTGCGGCCGGCCGTTTGGCAGCAGCAGCATCGACATTCACACACCGAAGTGCCTGGAGAAGTGGCGTATCGAAAATTCTAAGCTGCCGAAGCACCAGCGCAGGCCGGAGCCGCAGAAGCCGGCAGCTCTGGGAGCGGCGGCGGCGGCGGCGAGACAAGCAATGAGGCTGCCTGGCAGGTGCGTCTCTTGCTATAGTTTATTTTTAGCTCTATGACTGGGAGTCTGCACACCAGATTTAAAGATCCCTTGTCACCATCTTGCAATTGTCTGACCCATTCAGTGCCTTCGTTGTCTTAACTGAAATCCAATTCCCTTCCGAGTCACTTAGACTGAGTCACTTTTTCAGACATGATAGATAACATTGATCTAAAAGTTTTTTTAGTTGCTGTGGCTTGCAGATCAAGCTACAAAGAGCCCTAGCGTTGCCTGAGAATGAGAAACTAAGAGCAAGTGTTCATTTAAATCTGCTGTGTGATTCTGTGTTGAGAACAGATGGTCGACTTAGTGCCAGCACTGACAGACTACTATAGAACCACTGAAACAACCAAATAATGCCGAAACCGCAAACAGTCGGCCCAGTCTCAGCTGATTCCCTGCGGCAACTGCGGTCGGAAGTTCGCCACGGATCGCATCGAAGTACACGAACGGGTCTGCAAGCCGAAGGGCGCCGCTGGCGGAGGCGGAGGCGGAGGCGGCGGCGGTGGCGGCACCTCGAGCTACACGACTCCCGAGCCGGTGCGAGTTCCAGCCAAACCGCGCACAGTCGTCTGCTACATCTGTAGCCGCGAGTTCGGCACCAAGTCCATCTCAATCCACGAGCCGCAGTGCCTGGAGAAGTGGCGCGTTCAGAACGCTGCCATGCCCAAGGAAATGCGCCGTCCGGAACCCGTGAAGCCCAAGGAGATGCCGGTCGGCGGCGGCGGCCGCGGTGCCTACGACATCGCCGCCTACAACGAATCGGCCTGGGAGGCGGCCAAGTCGGCGCTGGTGCCGTGCGGCAATTGCGGCCGGACCTTCAACCCGGACCGGCTGCCCGTGCACCAGCGCAGCTGCAAGCCCAAGTGATGTCCGAGCATCGATTCACGCAAAAAAATTATTGTTATCAGATACAGGTATGAATAGATATACTCGTATTATGCTCAGAGAAAAGTACAATTTTACGATTTATGGTACACTTTCATTTAACTTGTTAGCCTGAAGTTCAAACCCTTGCAAGAATTTGGCGAGTGTTTATTATACACAATTTTTTTTCAAAACCATGGCCGTAGGGGTTCGGAGAGATTATTTGAAACTTTGAACTGCTGCCTGGATGTTTACAGACCAATATCTAGATGACGAGGCATTTGGCCGTCTAAAATACAATTTTAGCACTAGCTGCTTAACCCACAACGCAACACACCATACGTCTAAGCCAGTTTTAAAGTGCTATTAGCGGTTTGCAATTATTGGAAGAGTAAATACGTATTGTTTATTCCAGTTAGTGAGCTTTATACTAGAAAATTGAAAATGCTACTACATGTGGAAACCAGTGAGCAGCAGGTAGCATTTTTTATATAAAACTTGAGCCTCGGCCAATCACTATCGAATAAATATTTTATACATGTAGCTAAATGAACTTTTGACCTCGCCTGTGTTAATAACTATTTTGTAATGAACACATTTAGCTAGTGCACAAAGTGTACCTCAAGCAACCATTGTTTACAAATTATGGACAGCGATGAGCATCTGTGATAGCAGCGACAAAAAATGCAAATTTATTAGATTCCTTATTGAATTTTTAGCTCAGTTTTCTATAGCTACCGTCTTTTGCGCTCCGCCAACAGATTTTATCATTGATTTTCTCCAAAAGATTTACTTAGCTTCTTTGCAAGTTCTGATAAAAAACTCATACCTCGGATTTGAAGCTTCAATCCTGCCGCTTAAATTTAACGGTACGGTGGCAAAACGTTTTCCTTGTCATAAAATCCAAAAGACTAAAAATATTTGTCTTCCTCTCTTCAGAGTTTGCCGTGTGTCTGACTGAACAATAGAGTTTCAATAATGCTTGCTCTTTTTAAAAAACAATGACGCAGCTTAAGTTATTGTTAAACCCAGAAATCTTCCTTTTTATTGCAACAAAATTTAGCTTCAATAGTCATCGCCTAATTGACCAGTTAGCAATGGCCATGACTTTCTCCTCAGTAAAAATTCATCGACCAATGTGTATTTTTTGGCAAGTGTGGAAATAAGCGCGCACAGGCACAAGTGCGCAAAAACCACAGTGACTTTACCGCGCAGGCAATTTTTACTGCTGAGACATAAGCGCGGAGGCAATTTTTACGACTATCCGGCACAAAGTCACGAAGCTGATGGTCCGGCACAAAGTCAGGAAGCTTTATTTTTTGGCTACACCACCATTTGGGACGACCACACGTCCTTGGAGCAGCACATTGACGCTGTAAATGCTTCGGAAACTTTCCGGAGCATCGAGAAGGGCCTCGTAAGTGACGTCGGCGTCCTCGGATAGCGGCGGAATGATTCTGCGACGCTGTCGATACATTGTGCTTTCGACGATTTCCGCAAAAGCCGATCCCAGTCGCCACGGAAGCAGCTGTGCACTCTGCGTCGCCCCACCCACTCACTCAGCGAGAACTGCACTGACTTGATGGGAAAGCTGAATACGCCTATGTCTTATTATTCTAATAACTTCAAACTGCAGAATTCAGATTGATGTGTCTAGAATGCGCGCTTGTGCCAGACTCATGCGTTTTAAATGCGCGCTTGTGCCAGACTCATGCATTTAAGATGCTTCAACAGGTGGCGCTTGTGTCAGTGCGCGCTTGTGTCACTGAGAGCAGTTAAAAAATGCGCGCTTCTGTCATGCGTCCCGGTGCAACAGGTCGTTTGGACTGGCCTGGTCAGGAGTGATGTTGCGTGGACGCAGTTTTTGCCAAGTTTAAAGCCAGCGCAGCAGGCGCGCAGCAGGCCAGCGCGCCTGAGAGTCGAGCAATTACTGTTCGTTAATCTGCTGCTGAGTTCAAGTCTCGTTGTGTCGGATAAATATACGCAGCTGAACTATAGCTAGCTACTCGATCCAGCTAGATTTAAGCAACCCCAGAGAACACTTACATCTTCTTATCGGTAAGATATACAGTTTCTGGGCCAAGTGTTTTCGAAGCTTGAGGCGTCACGATTTATATTTTAAGTTAAATATGCGAGTTATTAAGCCTATATTAACAAGAACATGATTCATTAAACTCCAAGAGCCCTCACTGGCCATCGACTCGGGCATGCAGTGCTGCCTGCATTTGCTCAGGCTGCCGAAGCTGTTGCCAGCCAGCCAGCGTAAGGAAAAAATTCTGCCTTTTTATCAAAGCTGTCTAAAATTCTACTACGTTTGTCTGAAACATGTCTTGTTATGATTGGCTGGTACTGGTGCACGAAATTCCCACCCAACATCCAATGTTGCGAACTAATTCAAATAAATAACTGACGAATTAGACATCTTCAGCGGCAAACTTACAATTCGAATCAGCCCAAGAATGGCGGCAATGCCAACAGTTGAAAAACAATGCCAACATTTTTTCCACCAAGAGTTAGCCAACATTTTGTCAATCCAGCCAACCATTCTAATCAAAGTTGGTCAGTCACCTGAAACGTTGGAATTTTTGGTCAAATTGACCAACTTCTCACCAAATCAATGGACCAAATGAAGTCAACGGGCTGATCAATCAATCCTAAAGGTAAACCAGTAAGGTAGATAATTTTTTTTTTCTGTAATATCCTGTGCGCTTTGGAGCTTCGAACCGTGACGTAACGTCTCTTATCTGGGATTCTTGCTACAGTGACTCTGTCTATAATTTCTATTGCGAGTATTAGAGCCAAATAACTAAGGCGGCGTAAGGCGGCAGATTCAACTCACTTTTACTGACGATGCGATCACAGGGTGATTTAGGTACAGTCGAATGTAATTTGGCTCTTTTATCACAGTGATTTTGATGGAACAAAAGAAAGTATAACACAGGAGAACACACTTCGAGTAAAAAGTTTCCGATTATTTCGGTTCGCTCAAAGTTCCTGTTGTCAGGGCCAACCAATAGTTTGATATGGTATATGGAGGGGAGGGGAGTAGTTTGGATATCTTCTGAAATTGTCTATTCAGGTCAGAAATTACTTAACGCAAGTGCGCGAGAACGCGACAGTGAGCGATGGCGAGAGGGTGAAGCGAGAAAGCTTCTTGCTTGGTTTACAGGGTTTGTACAGCATTACAAGTATTCAGGCTTTCGGTTTGGGAGATGTTTCCATGTTGCATTACTGTTTGCTATTGGCTTGAGACTTGAGTTGTATGATCAACTTTGCTTGCTTGAGCGTTTTCAGTGGGTTGGTAATGCATTCAAAGCCGGATAGAAACTTTAGGGCAGAAAATAGTTTACTTCAGTATCAGGGATCCTCAAACCCAACTAGACCGGTCGCACTGAGCACTCTTCCAGGCGGGGCCCTCATCCTGGCTGCGGCAGAAGCTCGCGTCATGATCCGCAGACCCAGAGCTCTGCTGCAGTTTCCAGGCACCCAGTGCAGAGTGGACTCTCCAAGCGGGTCGCAGTTGTCCCTGTAGCTGCAGCTCTGCAGCATATCCGAAGCGAAATCCTTGGTGAGCTGATCCATGCAGGTCCTGGTGGGCAGCAAGTCGTTGAAGATACTCACACAAATGATTTCCCTGGTCTGATAGCTCTCGTTGGAGCTGTGGTCGCACATGCACTTTAGGATAGGTAAAGGCAGAATTATTGATAAAAGTTGATCTCAGTGGTTTTGACTTCATGAAAATAATATCACCTAGCAGCACATACCTCCGACCATGGAGTGTAGGTCAATCTGGAAAATTTGTCAGAATCGTTAACAGTAGGAATACCAAGCCATTTTTCCGCCCGTCGAACTACCAAGAGGGGGGGAAAAATTTCCCCCCCCCTGACAATTTTTTTGCTGCGCCGGAACGGAGCAACGCAGGCACACGAAATTCAAGAACACGGGCTAACTTTTTGTTGCGCACCTTCTCAAACAAGAATCAAGTCGCCAGCCCTCCGGACCGTCGAGATATTCGGCGATTCTGCCAGAAGGTCGGATTTTTCCCATAAGCGCTAGTGTATTCAGTACACCCCTGTGCGCCAATCAGCACTGCGCCTCAGTGCAGCCTTGCCAAGTCTCCAAATTTCATCAGCACGTCGACCACATGTGTCTGCATCAGTTCTGACTTCGTTGGTCACTAGCCTTCACCCAGGTGGAGCTTCTGGACCCTCAACAGCTGTGGCACCAGGTGACTATGGACACCCTGATGCGGATTTCTCTAGTTTCGCCGATCAAGCCTCGACAGTGGGCAAGAATCAGCCGCCAGACATTCTCAGCTAGTCTCTCAAGCATTCCGTCATCATCCCGACGCCGTCGGCTCCTTCAACAGATTACACCAGGTGACTATGGACAGCCTGATAAGAATTTCTCTAGTTTCGCTGATCAAGCCTCGACAGTGGGCAAAAATCAACTGCTGAACATCCTCAGCTAGTCATTCAAGCATTCAGCCATCACCCCGACGCCGTCGGCACCTTCAAAAGGTGGCACCAGGTGACTATGAAGATCCTGTTGGAACTATATCAGATTTTTCTTATCAAGCTTCAATAATGGGCAAATCTCCACTGCCGGACATTCTCAGCTAGTTTCTCGAGCCTTCAGTCATCATCCCGACGCCGTCGGCACCTTCAACAGGTGGCACCAGGTGAGTAAGGACACCTGAGCGTGATTTTTCATCATGCGCTTAACATTTTGAAGCTCTCAAAATTTTTTAAGCACGGACATTGCTATAGTTAAGCTTGAACTCATGTTGCTGTATATTTATATTATTATTGGGTTCTTATATTATAGTTCAATAAACTAAACAGCTTGTCAAATAAAGTATGTATGTAGCTCGTATGTATAAAAGTATGTGTAATAATAATATACATATACAGCAACATGAATTCAAGCTTAACAATAGCAATGTCCGTGCTTAAAAAATTTGAGAGCTTCAGAAATGTTAAGAGCATGATGAAAAATCACGCTCAGGTGTCCTTACTCACCTGGTGCCACCTGTTGAAGGTGCCGACGGCGTCGGGGTGGTGACGGAAGGCTCGAGAAACTAGCTAACAATGTCCGTGGGTTGAGGTTTGCCCATTATTGAAGCTTGATAAGAAAAATCTGACATATTTGCAACAGGATGTCCATAGTCACCTGGTGTAATCTGTTGAAGGTGCCGACGGCGTCGGGGTGGTGACGGAAGGCTCGAGAGACTAGCTGAGGGTTTTCAGAAGTTGAGGCTTGCCCACTGTCGAGGCTTGATCGGCGAAACTAGAGAAATCAGCATCAGGGTGTCCATAGTCACCTGGTGTAATCTGTTGAAGGTGCCGACGGCGTCGGGATGATGACTGAAGGCTCGAGAAACTAGCTGAGAATGTCCGGCAGTGAGATTTGCCCATTATTGAAGCTTGATAAGAAAAATCTGATATAGTTCCAACAGGATCTTCATAGTCACCTGGTGCCACCTTTGAAGGTGCCGACGGCGTCGGGGTGATGGCTGAATGCTTGAATGACTAGCTGAGGATGTCCAGCAGTTGATTTTTGCCCACTGTCGAGGCTTGATCAGCGAAACTAGAGAAATTCTTATCAGGCTGTCCATAGTCACCTGGTGTAATCTGTTGAAGGAGCCGACGGCGTCGGATGATGACGGAATGCTTGAGAGACTAGCTGAGAATGTCTGGCGGCTGATTCTTGCCCACTGTCGAGGCTTGATCGGCGAAACTAGAGAAATCCGCATCAGGGTGTCCATAGTCACCTGGTGCCACAGCTGTTGAGGGTCCAGAAGCTCCACCTGGGTAAAGGCTAGTGACCAACGAAGTCAGAACTGATGCAGACACATGTGGTCGACGTGCTGATGAAATTTGGAGACTTGGCAAGGCTGCACTGAGGCGCAGTGCTGATTGGCGCACAGGGGTGTACTGAATACACTAGCGCTTATGGGAAAAATCCGACCTTCTGGCAGAATCGTCGAATATCTCGACGGTCCGGAGGGCTGGCGACTTGATTCTTGTTTGAGAAGGTGCGCAACAAAAAGTTAGCCCGTGTTCTTGAATTTCGTGTGCCTGAGTTGCTCCGTTCCGGCGCAGCAAAAAAAATTGTCAGGGGGGGGGGAAATTTCCCCCCCCCCCCCTTGGTAGTTCTACTGTTAATAGTCAGGTAGGGATAATCAACCTGGTCTGGCTCTCCCGTAACTGAAAGAAACAGCGGACAATGAATTGTTGGAGCTGATGAATAGAAAGAGCAGAGCAAAATGACTGACTCACTTGTGATATCTTGAACTTTCTGAAAATTAAGTTACAAAAAGATAATAAAACGAAGTCTAATCTATTTACCTAAGGTATACGAGTTTCAGCTAAACCTGGCAGTAACTATTCAATCTTGAGACTGAGCTCAATACGCAAACTTGTGTGGAAACTCGTTGCATCCTGTCTGTGCGATAGTTTCAAGACCACATATATGTACGAGTACATGCGTCCGAGTTGCACCCCCGTACGTTCCCAGTGCAAACTCTTAGTACGACTCTTCTGCTTACCTCCACTCTTTCCTCCGCTCTCCCTTCTGTCCATTTGCCTGTGGGCCTCTTCTCTCTCTCTCCTTTCTTACTTATGATTTGCTGCTTTTTCTCACCTCTACCCTCGCCTGCTTCTAATATCTCCCACATTTGTGGTTTTACCATTAGCTTTTGGAAGCATAGCTCGAATATCGAAAGAAACGCGCCAGATCTGGGCTTCCTTCTGATTCAGAAAATCACCTCTGCCTCGTTAGCCATTAATTAAAAAACTAAACCCAATAAAACTTTCGACAATAGTATTTCTTATGGGTGGCACTTACCTCCGACCATGGAGGGTCGTTGAAATTGAGGTAATCGACGGTGTCCGGCACTTCCGTGACTAAAACAAATAGTATTGGCATAGGAAAAGTGTGTCCTCGCGGTTTAGGCTACTGATTTGTCTATTTTAATATTTAGTGGATTATATTCGTAGGTTGCTGCCACCAGGCACCAGGCTTCCTGATTTCCCTAATCCTAGTAGTTTAGCGATCAAAGAACAACACAGGAAACCGAAATTATCACTTTTTATTGCTCTAAAGATGTAAAAGAAAAGTCTAAACATGCAATAGTTACAGAGAGTTAAATTGGTGCAATAATAGTTGGCATTGACTACCTTTTTACTGCTCTGTTAGTGGCATTGAATACCTTCCCTTTTTACGTATTTTAAGTATTCCCTAAATTTTCCCCGCCTCTTACCTAGTTCTCTTCTTGGTCTTGTTTGCACGTTAAAACTACGAGCGTAACTTTCAAGGTGCTTTTCCCTGAGCGTCAACTATAAGGAAGCCCAAAATAAGCGATCTACCCTGCCACAATTCCCTGGCTAAAACTACTGACAGTAGTGCAAAAGCATATCTAACATATTCCTAAATTCTGCCCTACTTGAATACAACAGGAATGCAGTAACTGTGCTCGGTCGGGATCTTTGAACCCAGAATTATTGAGTATGTAACCAAGTACGCCAGGCGCTGGGACGCGCTGGATGGCGGAGCAAAGCCTCAAATGGCGGTCTGGCACTTCGAGAAAAAATAACTCTAGAGACAGCGCTCACCGGAAAAATCAGTCCCTCAAAATTTGGACATTTGTTGTATTTTTAAAGTTAATTTTTTACCCATGCTGCTGCCCTTAAGTTAATGGCACCCGCTATTGAGGGGGTAATAAAGTGCTTATAATTCGGTATCCAAACAGGTAAACATCAAAAATTCAAAATTGATGCTAAATCTTAGCCTCAGTCGTCCTAAAATAATCCTCGACCTCCGGCCACAGCCTGCCTGGGTTGGGTTGGGAGACGGGACAATCGGCCAGCTTAGAGGCAGAGATAAACAAGATTGACACACCGGCCAGAAGAGGGGGTGTAATGGCTTCACCGCTCAGCCAATACCAATATGGCAAAGATAACTCAAGCCAATTGCCAGACAACCAAATTAAGCCAGAAAAGACAGGCGGAACTCAAACGAGAGTAAAAACTTCACGTAGCACTTTAAATTCCCGCTGCACTGCAAGAAGAACGCTTTGAAAAGACAAAAAACAATAGTACCGAAAGGAGAGGGCTGTGCTGGACGGTTCACATCCGGGAAGTGTTGGCGCTAAAAACAAAGAAACAATTTATAAAACATTGCATTACCAAATACGCGATGTACTCGTAAATTCGGGAACTCGGGTTCGTCTAACCCAGCCCAACTAGACCGGTCGCACTGAGCACTCTTCCAGGCGGGGCCCTCATCCTGGCTGCGGCAGAAGCTCAGTGGCACCTGGCGATCGCCAATTCGACAAGACGGCGTCATGATCCGCAGACCCAGAGCTCTGCTGCAGTTTCCAGGCACCCAGTGCAGAGTGGACTGTCCAAGCGGGTCGCAGTTGTCCCTGTAGCTGCAGCTCTGCAGCATATACGAAGCGAAATCCTCGGTGAGCTGATCCATGCAGGTCCTGGTGGGCAGCAACTCGTTGAAGACGCTCACGCAGATGATTTTCCTGGTCTGATAGATCTCGTTGGAGCTGTGGTCGCACATGCACTGGGGGATCAGTAAAAGGCAGAAGTATTGATAAAAGTCAATCTCAGTGGTTTTGAATTCATGACAATAATATCACCCAGCAGCACATACCTCCGACCATGGAGTGTAGGTCAATCTAGAAAATCTGTCAGAATCGTTAATAGTCAGGTAGGGATAATCAACCTGGTCTGGCTCTCCCGTAACTGAAAAAAAATCAGACAAAGATATTGCTAAAAAGAGAAAAATAGAAAGAACGGATGTTACCGACTCACTTGCGATTTCACGAACGTTCTGCAAGAAAAAAAGACAACAGTAAAATCTCAACAATTCACAAAACAGTCAAAGCCCTAATTAAAAACAACTATACTTGCCCCGAAATCGATTTTCGGCATGAAAATATATTCTCTAGTGGGAGTGGGCTGCGACACTGCAATTTTTATCGAAGTCCTTAAATAAACTTCTCAGATGAAAATAAGACAAACGTATTTCACTTAAAATTAAAAATATTATACCAGAAACAGTAAACTTTGTCACTAAATCCAACTTTTCAGTAACGCCAACAATATCAAGGTTCGAACTTCGAGAAAACGATGCCAATGTTGATGTTGTTGATGATAAGGTCGAACGAGCGGCGCTTGTCACTTCCGGTTCCGCAGTGGAAACAGTAGACGCAGACGCAGTGCTCGCAGTCTCGGTCTCGCTGCTGGGCGTCGCGCCACTCACGGTCGAGCTCTCAACTGTCTGTGTTGACTCCGTGCTCAATGTCGGGCCTGTCGCTTCTGGTACACTCACGCTCGGCGTCTCGACACTGGCGGCGCTTGTGGCTTCCGGTTCCGCAGCGCTCGCAGTCTCGGCCACGCTGCTGGGCGTCGCGCCACTCACGGTTGAGATCTCAACTGTCTGTTTGAGATTAGGAGCCCAATAAATTTTAATACGAGCTAAGAGTGGTTAGAAGCGGTGAGAGGTTCTGAAGTGATTAAGCTTCAGATGCATATCGGACCACCCGGCTATCTCCTCAATCCTCATAGCTCAACCGGTACCGCTAGAGAGAGAGGGAGTCGGATCTGACTTTCAGGGGAAGAACGGCTCTTATTGCGCGACAGAATTCACACAACTATTACCACACGTACTCTATACTTCTAAAATCTAATTGTGATGCAGGCCCTATTTCGCCGCAGGCTGACTACGTCAACGGCCTGCCACGTATCTCTCGTACTTGCTTGAGGCAGCCGCTGTGGTTGCAGACCCGGGTGCGGCCAGTTGCAGTCGCGGAATTTGCCGTGTGAGATTGTTTTGGCCGGACAAAATTTTCAAATTTGTTGCCAGCCTTGACGGCGTTGGCGAGCGGCTGTCGCGGCAGCAAGTCGGCCGAGTGGACGTTGTTCGTCTTGTCGGCTCTGTGAGGCCTTGCTGCACAGACCCCTAGAAGAAGCAGCAACGACAGCAGCATAATTGGAGCTCTGAGCAACGACTCCATGACACCGGCGCTGTATAAAAGCAGTTCAGCTTAACTAAGAACTAAATACATGTATAAGCCGCGGTAAGTTTATAGACTGCATATGACTGTTAGCAGGTTACACGCAAGATCAGTTTTATAAGCTTCTTCTTTAGCACCCAGCAAGATACTTTGGCGTTAGTGTGGTCGTCAGAACGACATAAAGCAACAAAAGCACACACGAACGTATTTGCAAAACTTGTACGTGCTATTCGAATTCTAATACGTGCAATCACACATTTTAACACGATGTTTACCGAAAACGCGAATAAATGTTTAAAAAACCGGATGAAGGGTGCGGCTCTTCTATGGAACAGAAACCCTCGACGATGTCAAGTAGTCGTCTTTTTCTACAGTACGCAAGTACTGGCCCAGCAACATGACGGACGGCCTAAGATTTTTGTCGAAACTGAGGTTTCGAAACTGAGTCAACATCGGGCAAGGGCGTAGAAGTCGTTACCTTTCCTCGATGATTCTTGAAAAGCGAAAATAGGATAAGAAAATTGGCTTCGATAGTGAATATTAGTACGAGTAACTGGAACAGGTGCGATTCTTATAAAATAGGCTTTAGTACCGATCTCTTGAAGAGTCTTGGAGCTTGAAATAGGCTTCAGTACAGATTCCTAGAAACTGGAGCAGTTGAATTTCTTGGAAATAGGCTTCAGTACAGATTCCTAGAAACTGGAGCAGTTGAATTTCTTGGAAATAGGCTTCAGTACAGATTCCTAGAAACTGGAGCAGTTGAATTTCTTGGAAATAGGCTTCAGTACAGATTCCTAGAAACTGGAGCAGTTGAATTTCTTGAAATAGGCTTCAGTACAGATTCCTAGAAACTGGAGCAGTTGAATTTCTTGAAATAGGCTTCAGTACAGATTCCTAGAAACTGGAGCAGTTGAATTTCTTGAAATAGGCTTCAGTACAGATTCCTAGAAACTGGAGCAGTTGAATTTCTTGGAAATAGGCTTCAGTACAGATTCCTAGAAACTGGAGCAGTTGAATTTCTTGAAATAGGCTTCAGTACAGATTCCTAGAAACTGGAGCAGTTGAATTTCTTGGAAATAGGCTTCAGTACTGATTCCTAGAAACTGGAGCAGTTGAATTTCTTGGAAATAGGCTTCAGTACTGATTCCTAGAAACTGGAGCAGTTGAATTTCTTGGAAATAGGCTTCAGTACTGATTCCTAGAAACTGGAGCAGTTGAATTTCTTGGAAATAGGCTTCAGTACTGATTCCTAGAAACTGGAGCAGTTGAATTTCTTGGAAATAGGCTTCAGTACTGATTCCTAGAAACTGGAGCAGTTGAATTTCTTGGAAATAGGCTTCAGTACTGATTCCTAGAAACTGGAGCAGTTGAATTTCTTGGAAATAGGCTTCAGTACTGATTCCTAGAA
The DNA here is from genome assembly GCA_002269645.1 of Macrostomum lignano. NCBI lineage: Eukaryota > Metazoa > Platyhelminthes > Macrostomidae > Macrostomum > Macrostomum lignano. The sequence goes on along the minus strand of NIVC01002820.1, from coordinate 117,021 downwards.
ACTGGAGCAGTTGAATTTCTTGAAATAGGCTTCAGTACTGATTCCTAGAAACTGGAGCAGTTGAATTTCTTGGAAATAGGCTTCAGTACTGATTCCTAGAAACTGGAGCAGTTGAATTTCTTGGAAATAGGCTTCAGTACTGATTCCTAGAAACTGGAGCAGTTGAATTTCTTGGAAATAGGCTTCAGTACAGATTCCTAGAAACTGGAGCAGTTGAATTTCTTGGAAATAGGCTTCAGTACTGATTCCTAGAAACTGGAGCAGTTGAATTTCTTGGAAATAGGCTTCAGTACTGATTCCTAGAAACTGGAGCAGTTGAATTTCTTGGAAATAGGCTTCAGTACTGATTCCTAGAAACTGGAGCAGTTGAATTTCTTGGAAATAGGCTTCAGTACTGATTCCTAGAAACTGGAGCAGTTGAATTTCTTGGAAATAGGCTTCAGTACTGATTCCTAGAAACTGGAGCAGTTGAATTTCTTGGAAATAGGCTTCAGTACTGATTCCTAGAAACTGGAGCAGTTGAATTTCTTGGAAATAGGCTTCAGTACTGATTCCTAGAAACTGGAGCAGTTGAATTTCTTGGAAATAGGCTTCAGTACTGATTCCTAGAAACTGGAGCAGTTGAATTTCTTGGAAATAGGCTTCAGTACTGATTCCTAGAAACTGGAGCAGTTGAATTTCTTGGAAATAGGCTTCAGTACTGATTCCTAGAAACTGGAGCAGTTGAATTTCTTGGAAATAGGCTTCAGTACTGATTCCTAGAAACTGGAGCAGTTGAATTTCTTGGAAATAGGCTTCAGTACTGATTCCTAGAAACTGGAGCAGTTGAATTTCTTGGAAATAGGCTTCAGTACTGATTCCTAGAAACTGGAGCAGTTGAATTTCTTGGAAATAGGCTTCAGTACTGATTCCTAGAAACTGGAGCAGTTGAATTTCTTGGAAATAGGCTTCAGTACTGATTCCTAGAAACTGGAGCAGTTGAATTTCTTGGAAATAGGCTTCAGTACTGATTCCTAGAAACTGGAGCAGTTGAATTTCTTGGAAATAGGCTTCAGTACTGATTCCTAGAAACTGGAGCAGTTGAATTTCTTGGAAATAGGCTTCAGTACTGATTCCTAGAAACTGGAGCAGTTGAATTTCTTGGAAATAGGCTTCAGTACTGATTCCTAGAAACTGGAGCAGTTGAATTTCTTGGAAATAGGCTTCAGTACTGATTCCTAGAAACTGGAGCAGTTGAATTTCTTGGAAATAGGCTTCAGTACTGATTCCTAGAAACTGGAGCAGTTGAATTTCTTGGAAATAGGCTTCAGTACTGATTCCTAGAAACTGGAGCAGTTGAATTTCTTGGAAATAGGCTTCAGTACTGATTCCTAGAAACTGGAGCAGTTGAATTTCTTGGAAATAGGCTTCAGTACTGATTCCTAGAAACTGGAGCAGTTGAATTTCTTGGAAATAGGCTTCAGTACTGATTCCTAGAAACTGGAGCAGTTGAATTTCTTGGAAATAGGCTTCAGTACTGATTCCTAGAAACTGGAGCAGTTGAATTTCTTGGAAATAGGCTTCAGTACTGATTCCTAGAAACTGGAGCAGTTGAATTTCTTGGAAATAGGCTTCAGTACTGATTCCTAGAAACTGGAGCAGTTGAATTTCTTGGAAATAGGCTTCAGTACTGATTCCTAGAAACTGGAGCAGTTGAATTTCTTGGAAATAGGCTTCAGTACTGATTCCTAGAAACTGGAGCAGTTGAATTTCTTGGAAATAGGCTTCAGTACTGATTCCTAGAAACTGGAGCAGTTGAATTTCTTGGAAATAGGCTTCAGTACTGATTCCTAGAAACTGGAGCAGTTGAATTTCTTGGAAATAGGCTTCAGTACTGATTCCTAGAAACTGGAGCAGTTGAATTTCTTGGAAATAGGCTTCAGTACTGATTCCTAGAAACTGGAGCAGTTGAATTTCTTGGAAATAGGCTTCAGTACTGATTCCTAGAAACTGGAGCAGTTGAATTTCTTGGAAATAGGCTTCAGTACTGATTCCTAGAAACTGGAGCAGTTGAATTTCTTGGAAATAGGCTTCAGTACTGATTCCTAGAAACTGGAGCAGTTGAATTTCTTGGAAATAGGCTTCAGTACTGATTCCTAGAAACTGGAGCAGTTGAATTTCTTGGAAATAGGCTTCAGTACTGATTCCTAGAAACTGGAGCAGTTGAATTTCTTGGAAATAGGCTTCAGTACTGATTCCTAGAAACTGGAGCAGTTGAATTTCTTGGAAATAGGCTTCAGTACTGATTCCTAGAAACTGGAGCAGTTGAATTTCTTGGAAATAGGCTTCAGTACTGATTCCTAGAAACTGGAGCAGTTGAATTTCTTGGAAATAGGCTTCAGTACTGATTCCTAGAAACTGGAGCAGTTGAATTTCTTGGAAATAGGCTTCAGTACTGATTCCTAGAAACTGGAGCAGTTGAATTTCTTGGAAATAGGCTTCAGTACTGATTCCTAGAAACTGGAGCAGTTGAATTTCTTGGAAATAGGCTTCAGTACTGATTCCTAGAAACTGGAGCAGTTGAATTTCTTGGAAATAGGCTTCAGTACTGATTCCTAGAAACTGGAGCAGTTGAATTTCTTGGAAATAGGCTTCAGTACTGATTCCTAGAAACTGGAGCAGTTGAATTTCTTGGAAATAGGCTTCAGTACTGATTCCTAGAAACTGGAGCAGTTGAATTTCTTGGAAATAGGCTTCAGTACTGATTCCTAGAAACTGGAGCAGTTGAATTTCTTGGAAATAGGCTTCAGTACTGATTCCTAGAAACTGGAGCAGTTGAATTTCTTGGAAATAGGCTTCAGTACTGATTCCTAGAAACTGGAGCAGTTGAATTTCTTGGAAATAGGCTTCAGTACTGATTCCTAGAAACTGGAGCAGTTGAATTTCTTGGAAATAGGCTTCAGTACTGATTCCTAGAAACTGGAGCAGTTGAATTTCTTGGAAATAGGCTTCAGTACTGATTCCTAGAAACTGGAGCAGTTGAATTTCTTGGAAATAGGCTTCAGTACTGATTCCTAGAAACTGGAGCAGTTGAATTTCTTGGAAATAGGCTTCAGTACTGATTCCTAGAAACTGGAGCAGTTGAATTTCTTGGAAATAGGCTTCAGTACTGATTCCTAGAAACTGGAGCAGTTGAATTTCTTGGAAATAGGCTTCAGTACTGATTCCTAGAAACTGGAGCAGTTGAATTTCTTGGAAATAGGCTTCAGTACTGATTCCTAGAAACTGGAGCAGTTGAATTTCTTGGAAATAGGCTTCAGTACTGATTCCTAGAAACTGGAGCAGTTGAATTTCTTGGAAATAGGCTTCAGTACTGATTCCTAGAAACTGGAGCAGTTGAATTTCTTGGAAATAGGCTTCAGTACTGATTCCTAGAAACTGGAGCAGTTGAATTTCTTGGAAATAGGCTTCAGTACTGATTCCTAGAAACTGGAGCAGTTGAATTTCTTGGAAATAGGCTTCAGTACTGATTCCTAGAAACTGGAGCAGTTGAATTTCTTGGAAATAGGCTTCAGTACTGATTCCTAGAAACTGGAGCAGTTGAATTTCTTGGAAATAGGCTTCAGTACTGATTCCTAGAAACTGGAGCAGTTGAATTTCTTGGAAATAGGCTTCAGTACTGATTCCTAGAAACTGGAGCAGTTGAATTTCTTGGAAATAGGCTTCAGTACTGATTCCTAGAAACTGGAGCAGTTGAATTTCTTGGAAATAGGCTTCAGTACTGATTCCTAGAAACTGGAGCAGTTGAATTTCTTGGAAATAGGCTTCAGTACTGATTCCTAGAAACTGGAGCAGTTGAATTTCTTGGAAATAGGCTTCAGTACTGATTCCTAGAAACTGGAGCAGTTGAATTTCTTGGAAATAGGCTTCAGTACTGATTCCTAGAAACTGGAGCAGTTGAATTTCTTGGAAATAGGCTTCAGTACTGATTCCTAGAAACTGGAGCAGTTGAATTTCTTGGAAATAGGCTTCAGTACTGATTCCTAGAAACTGGAGCAGTTGAATTTCTTGGAAATAGGCTTCAGTACTGATTCCTAGAAACTGGAGCAGTTGAATTTCTTGGAAATAGGCTTCAGTACTGATTCCTAGAAACTGGAGCAGTTGAATTTCTTGGAAATAGGCTTCAGTACTGATTCCTAGAAACTGGAGCAGTTGAATTTCTTGGAAATAGGCTTCAGTACTGATTCCTAGAAACTGGAGCAGTTGAATTTCTTGGAAATAGGCTTCAGTACTGATTCCTAGAAACTGGAGCAGTTGAATTTCTTGGAAATAGGCTTCAGTACTGATTCCTAGAAACTGGAGCAGTTGAATTTCTTGGAAATAGGCTTCAGTACTGATTCCTAGAAACTGGAGCAGTTGAATTTCTTGGAAATAGGCTTCAGTACTGATTCCTAGAAACTGGAGCAGTTGAATTTCTTGGAAATAGGCTTCAGTACTGATTCCTAGAAACTGGAGCAGTTGAATTTCTTGGAAATAGGCTTCAGTACTGATTCCTAGAAACTGGAGCAGTTGAATTTCTTGGAAATAGGCTTCAGTACTGATTCCTAGAAACTGGAGCAGTTGAATTTCTTGGAAATAGGCTTCAGTACTGATTCCTAGAAACTGGAGCAGTTGAATTTCTTGGAAATAGGCTTCAGTACTGATTCCTAGAAACTGGAGCAGTTGAATTTCTTGGAAATAGGCTTCAGTACTGATTCCTAGAAACTGGAGCAGTTGAATTTCTTGGAAATAGGCTTCAGTACTGATTCCTAGAAACTGGAGCAGTTGAATTTCTTGGAAATAGGCTTCAGTACTGATTCCTAGAAACTGGAGCAGTTGAATTTCTTGGAAATAGGCTTCAGTACTGATTCCTAGAAACTGGAGCAGTTGAATTTCTTGGAAATAGGCTTCAGTACTGATTCCTAGAAACTGGAGCAGTTGAATTTCTTGGAAATAGGCTTCAGTACTGATTCCTAGAAACTGGAGCAGTTGAATTTCTTGGAAATAGGCTTCAGTACTGATTCCTAGAAACTGGAGCAGTTGAATTTCTTGGAAATAGGCTTCAGTACTGATTCCTAGAAACTGGAGCAGTTGAATTTCTTGGAAATAGGCTTCAGTACTGATTCCTAGAAACTGGAGCAGTTGAATTTCTTGGAAATAGGCTTCAGTACTGATTCCTAGAAACTGGAGCAGTTGAATTTCTTGGAAATAGGCTTCAGTACTGATTCCTAGAAACTGGAGCAGTTGAATTTCTTGGAAATAGGCTTCAGTACTGATTCCTAGAAACTGGAGCAGTTGAATTTCTTGGAAATAGGCTTCAGTACTGATTCCTAGAAACTGGAGCAGTTGAATTTCTTGGAAATAGGCTTCAGTACTGATTCCTAGAAACTGGAGCAGTTGAATTTCTTGGAAATAGGCTTCAGTACTGATTCCTAGAAACTGGAGCAGTTGAATTTCTTGGAAATAGGCTTCAGTACTGATTCCTAGAAACTGGAGCAGTTGAATTTCTTGGAAATAGGCTTCAGTACTGATTCCTAGAAACTGGAGCAGTTGAATTTCTTGGAAATAGGCTTCAGTACTGATTCCTAGAAACTGGAGCAGTTGAATTTCTTGGAAATAGGCTTCAGTACTGATTCCTAGAAACTGGAGCAGTTGAATTTCTTGGAAATAGGCTTCAGTACTGATTCCTAGAAACTGGAGCAGTTGAATTTCTTGGAAATAGGCTTCAGTACTGATTCCTAGAAACTGGAGCAGTTGAATTTCTTGGAAATAGGCTTCAGTACTGATTCCTAGAAACTGGAGCAGTTGAATTTCTTGGAAATAGGCTTCAGTACTGATTCCTAGAAACTGGAGCAGTTGAATTTCTTGGAAATAGGCTTCAGTACTGATTCCTAGAAACTGGAGCAGTTGAATTTCTTGGAAATAGGCTTCAGTACTGATTCCTAGAAACTGGAGCAGTTGAATTTCTTGGAAATAGGCTTCAGTACTGATTCCTAGAAACTGGAGCAGTTGAATTTCTTGGAAATAGGCTTCAGTACTGATTCCTAGAAACTGGAGCAGTTGAATTTCTTGGAAATAGGCTTCAGTACTGATTCCTAGAAACTGGAGCAGTTGAATTTCTTGGAAATAGGCTTCAGTACTGATTCCTAGAAACTGGAGCAGTTGAATTTCTTGGAAATAGGCTTCAGTACTGATTCCTAGAAACTGGAGCAGTTGAATTTCTTGGAAATAGGCTTCAGTACTGATTCCTAGAAACTGGAGCAGTTGAATTTCTTGGAAATAGGCTTCAGTACTGATTCCTAGAAACTGGAGCAGTTGAATTTCTTGGAAATAGGCTTCAGTACTGATTCCTAGAAACTGGAGCAGTTGAATTTCTTGGAAATAGGCTTCAGTACTGATTCCTAGAAACTGGAGCAGTTGAATTTCTTGGAAATAGGCTTCAGTACTGATTCCTAGAAACTGGAGCAGTTGAATTTCTTGGAAATAGGCTTCAGTACTGATTCCTAGAAACTGGAGCAGTTGAATTTCTTGGAAATAGGCTTCAGTACTGATTCCTAGAAACTGGAGCAGTTGAATTTCTTGGAAATAGGCTTCAGTACTGATTCCTAGAAACTGGAGCAGTTGAATTTCTTGGAAATAGGCTTCAGTACTGATTCCTAGAAACTGGAGCAGTTGAATTTCTTGGAAATAGGCTTCAGTACTGATTCCTAGAAACTGGAGCAGTTGAATTTCTTGGAAATAGGCTTCAGTACTGATTCCTAGAAACTGGAGCAGTTGAATTTCTTGGAAATAGGCTTCAGTACTGATTCCTAGAAACTGGAGCAGTTGAATTTCTTGGAAATAGGCTTCAGTACTGATTCCTAGAAACTGGAGCAGTTGAATTTCTTGGAAATAGGCTTCAGTACTGATTCCTAGAAACTGGAGCAGTTGAATTTCTTGGAAATAGGCTTCAGTACTGATTCCTAGAAACTGGAGCAGTTGAATTTCTTGGAAATAGGCTTCAGTACTGATTCCTAGAAACTGGAGCAGTTGAATTTCTTGGAAATAGGCTTCAGTACTGATTCCTAGAAACTGGAGCAGTTGAATTTCTTGGAAATAGGCTTCAGTACTGATTCCTAGAAACTGGAGCAGTTGAATTTCTTGGAAATAGGCTTCAGTACTGATTCCTAGAAACTGGAGCAGTTGAATTTCTTGGAAATAGGCTTCAGTACTGATTCCTAGAAACTGGAGCAGTTGAATTTCTTGGAAATAGGCTTCAGTACTGATTCCTAGAAACTGGAGCAGTTGAATTTCTTGGAAATAGGCTTCAGTACTGATTCCTAGAAACTGGAGCAGTTGAATTTCTTGGAAATAGGCTTCAGTACTGATTCCTAGAAACTGGAGCAGTTGAATTTCTTGGAAATAGGCTTCAGTACTGATTCCTAGAAACTGGAGCAGTTGAATTTCTTGGAAATAGGCTTCAGTACTGATTCCTAGAAACTGGAGCAGTTGAATTTCTTGGAAATAGGCTTCAGTACTGATTCCTAGAAACTGGAGCAGTTGAATTTCTTGGAAATAGGCTTCAGTACTGATTCCTAGAAACTGGAGCAGTTGAATTTCTTGGAAATAGGCTTCAGTACTGATTCCTAGAAACTGGAGCAGTTGAATTTCTTGGAAATAGGCTTCAGTACTGATTCCTAGAAACTGGAGCAGTTGAATTTCTTGGAAATAGGCTTCAGTACTGATTCCTAGAAACTGGAGCAGTTGAATTTCTTGGAAATAGGCTTCAGTACTGATTCCTAGAAACTGGAGCAGTTGAATTTCTTGGAAATAGGCTTCAGTACTGATTCCTAGAAACTGGAGCAGTTGAATTTCTTGGAAATAGGCTTCAGTACTGATTCCTAGAAACTGGAGCAGTTGAATTTCTTGGAAATAGGCTTCAGTACTGATTCCTAGAAACTGGAGCAGTTGAATTTCTTGGAAATAGGCTTCAGTACTGATTCCTAGAAACTGGAGCAGTTGAATTTCTTGGAAATAGGCTTCAGTACTGATTCCTAGAAACTGGAGCAGTTGAATTTCTTGGAAATAGGCTTCAGTACTGATTCCTAGAAACTGGAGCAGTTGAATTTCTTGGAAATAGGCTTCAGTACTGATTCCTAGAAACTGGAGCAGTTGAATTTCTTGGAAATAGGCTTCAGTACTGATTCCTAGAAACTGGAGCAGTTGAATTTCTTGGAAATAGGCTTCAGTACTGATTCCTAGAAACTGGAGCAGTTGAATTTCTTGGAAATAGGCTTCAGTACTGATTCCTAGAAACTGGAGCAGTTGAATTTCTTGGAAATAGGCTTCAGTACTGATTCCTAGAAACTGGAGCAGTTGAATTTCTTGGAAATAGGCTTCAGTACTGATTCCTAGAAACTGGAGCAGTTGAATTTCTTGGAAATAGGCTTCAGTACTGATTCCTAGAAACTGGAGCAGTTGAATTTCTTGGAAATAGGCTTCAGTACTGATTCCTAGAAACTGGAGCAGTTGAATTTCTTGGAAATAGGCTTCAGTACTGATTCCTAGAAACTGGAGCAGTTGAATTTCTTGGAAATAGGCTTCAGTACTGATTCCTAGAAACTGGAGCAGTTGAATTTCTTGGAAATAGGCTTCAGTACTGATTCCTAGAAACTGGAGCAGTTGAATTTCTTGGAAATAGGCTTCAGTACTGATTCCTAGAAACTGGAGCAGTTGAATTTCTTGGAAATAGGCTTCAGTACTGATTCCTAGAAACTGGAGCAGTTGAATTTCTTGGAAATAGGCTTCAGTACTGATTCCTAGAAACTGGAGCAGTTGAATTTCTTGGAAATAGGCTTCAGTACTGATTCCTAGAAACTGGAGCAGTTGAATTTCTTGGAAATAGGCTTCAGTACTGATTCCTAGAAACTGGAGCAGTTGAATTTCTTGGAAATAGGCTTCAGTACTGATTCCTAGAAACTGGAGCAGTTGAATTTCTTGGAAATAGGCTTCAGTACTGATTCCTAGAAACTGGAGCAGTTGAATTTCTTGGAAATAGGCTTCAGTACTGATTCCTAGAAACTGGAGCAGTTGAATTTCTTGGAAATAGGCTTCAGTACTGATTCCTAGAAACTGGAGCAGTTGAATTTCTTGGAAATAGGCTTCAGTACTGATTCCTAGAAACTGGAGCAGTTGAATTTCTTGGAAATAGGCTTCAGTACTGATTCCTAGAAACTGGAGCAGTTGAATTTCTTGGAAATAGGCTTCAGTACTGATTCCTAGAAACTGGAGCAGTTGAATTTCTTGGAAATAGGCTTCAGTACTGATTCCTAGAAACTGGAGCAGTTGAATTTCTTGGAAATAGGCTTCAGTACTGATTCCTAGAAACTGGAGCAGTTGAATTTCTTGGAAATAGGCTTCAGTACTGATTCCTAGAAACTGGAGCAGTTGAATTTCTTGGAAATAGGCTTCAGTACTGATTCCTAGAAACTGGAGCAGTTGAATTTCTTGGAAATAGGCTTCAGTACTGATTCCTAGAAACTGGAGCAGTTGAATTTCTTGGAAATAGGCTTCAGTACTGATTCCTAGAAACTGGAGCAGTTGAATTTCTTGGAAATAGGCTTCAGTACTGATTCCTAGAAACTGGAGCAGTTGAATTTCTTGGAAATAGGCTTCAGTACTGATTCCTAGAAACTGGAGCAGTTGAATTTCTTGGAAATAGGCTTCAGTACTGATTCCTAGAAACTGGAGCAGTTGAATTTCTTGGAAATAGGCTTCAGTACTGATTCCTAGAAACTGGAGCAGTTGAATTTCTTGGAAATAGGCTTCAGTACTGATTCCTAGAAACTGGAGCAGTTGAATTTCTTGGAAATAGGCTTCAGTACTGATTCCTAGAAACTGGAGCAGTTGAATTTCTTGGAAATAGGCTTCAGTACTGATTCCTAGAAACTGGAGCAGTTGAATTTCTTGGAAATAGGCTTCAGTACTGATTCCTAGAAACTGGAGCAGTTGAATTTCTTGGAAATAGGCTTCAGTACTGATTCCTAGAAACTGGAGCAGTTGAATTTCTTGGAAATAGGCTTCAGTACTGATTCCTAGAAACTGGAGCAGTTGAATTTCTTGGAAATAGGCTTCAGTACTGATTCCTAGAAACTGGAGCAGTTGAATTTCTTGGAAATAGGCTTCAGTACTGATTCCTAGAAACTGGAGCAGTTGAATTTCTTGGAAATAGGCTTCAGTACTGATTCCTAGAAACTGGAGCAGTTGAATTTCTTGGAAATAGGCTTCAGTACTGATTCCTAGAAACTGGAGCAGTTGAATTTCTTGGAAATAGGCTTCAGTACTGATTCCTAGAAACTGGAGCAGTTGAATTTCTTGGAAATAGGCTTCAGTACTGATTCCTAGAAACTGGAGCAGTTGAATTTCTTGGAAATAGGCTTCAGTACTGATTCCTAGAAACTGGAGCAGTTGAATTTCTTGGAAATAGGCTTCAGTACTGATTCCTAGAAACTGGAGCAGTTGAATTTCTTGGAAATAGGCTTCAGTACTGATTCCTAGAAACTGGAGCAGTTGAATTTCTTGGAAATAGGCTTCAGTACTGATTCCTAGAAACTGGAGCAGTTGAATTTCTTGGAAATAGGCTTCAGTACTGATTCCTAGAAACTGGAGCAGTTGAATTTCTTGGAAATAGGCTTCAGTACTGATTCCTAGAAACTGGAGCAGTTGAATTTCTTGGAAATAGGCTTCAGTACTGATTCCTAGAAACTGGAGCAGTTGAATTTCTTGGAAATAGGCTTCAGTACTGATTCCTAGAAACTGGAGCAGTTGAATTTCTTGGAAATAGGCTTCAGTACTGATTCCTAGAAACTGGAGCAGTTGAATTTCTTGGAAATAGGCTTCAGTACTGATTCCTAGAAACTGGAGCAGTTGAATTTCTTGGAAATAGGCTTCAGTACTGATTCCTAGAAACTGGAGCAGTTGAATTTCTTGGAAATAGGCTTCAGTACTGATTCCTAGAAACTGGAGCAGTTGAATTTCTTGGAAATAGGCTTCAGTACTGATTCCTAGAAACTGGAGCAGTTGAATTTCTTGGAAATAGGCTTCAGTACTGATTCCTAGAAACTGGAGCAGTTGAATTTCTTGGAAATAGGCTTCAGTACTGATTCCTAGAAACTGGAGCAGTTGAATTTCTTGGAAATAGGCTTCAGTACTGATTCCTAGAAACTGGAGCAGTTGAATTTCTTGGAAATAGGCTTCAGTACTGATTCCTAGAAACTGGAGCAGTTGAATTTCTTGGAAATAGGCTTCAGTACTGATTCCTAGAAACTGGAGCAGTTGAATTTCTTGGAAATAGGCTTCAGTACTGATTCCTAGAAACTGGAGCAGTTGAATTTCTTGGAAATAGGCTTCAGTACTGATTCCTAGAAACTGGAGCAGTTGAATTTCTTGGAAATAGGCTTCAGTACTGATTCCTAGAAACTGGAGCAGTTGAATTTCTTGGAAATAGGCTTCAGTACTGATTCCTAGAAACTGGAGCAGTTGAATTTCTTGGAAATAGGCTTCAGTACTGATTCCTAGAAACTGGAGCAGTTGAATTTCTTGGAAATAGGCTTCAGTACTGATTCCTAGAAACTGGAGCAGTTGAATTTCTTGGAAATAGGCTTCAGTACTGATTCCTAGAAACTGGAGCAGTTGAATTTCTTGGAAATAGGCTTCAGTACTGATTCCTAGAAACTGGAGCAGTTGAATTTCTTGGAAATAGGCTTCAGTACTGATTCCTAGAAACTGGAGCAGTTGAATTTCTTGGAAATAGGCTTCAGTACTGATTCCTAGAAACTGGAGCAGTTGAATTTCTTGGAAATAGGCTTCAGTACTGATTCCTAGAAACTGGAGCAGTTGAATTTCTTGGAAATAGGCTTCAGTACTGATTCCTAGAAACTGGAGCAGTTGAATTTCTTGGAAATAGGCTTCAGTACTGATTCCTAGAAACTGGAGCAGTTGAATTTCTTGGAAATAGGCTTCAGTACTGATTCCTAGAAACTGGAGCAGTTGAATTTCTTGGAAATAGGCTTCAGTACTGATTCCTAGAAACTGGAGCAGTTGAATTTCTTGGAAATAGGCTTCAGTACTGATTCCTAGAAACTGGAGCAGTTGAATTTCTTGGAAATAGGCTTCAGTACTGATTCCTAGAAACTGGAGCAGTTGAATTTCTTGGAAATAGGCTTCAGTACTGATTCCTAGAAACTGGAGCAGTTGAATTTCTTGGAAATAGGCTTCAGTACTGATTCCTAGAAACTGGAGCAGTTGAATTTCTTGGAAATAGGCTTCAGTACTGATTCCTAGAAACTGGAGCAGTTGAATTTCTTGGAAATAGGCTTCAGTACTGATTCCTAGAAACTGGAGCAGTTGAATTTCTTGGAAATAGGCTTCAGTACTGATTCCTAGAAACTGGAGCAGTTGAATTTCTTGGAAATAGGCTTCAGTACTGATTCCTAGAAACTGGAGCAGTTGAATTTCTTGGAAATAGGCTTCAGTACTGATTCCTAGAAACTGGAGCAGTTGAATTTCTTGGAAATAGGCTTCAGTACTGATTCCTAGAAACTGGAGCAGTTGAATTTCTTGGAAATAGGCTTCAGTACTGATTCCTAGAAACTGGAGCAGTTGAATTTCTTGGAAATAGGCTTCAGTACTGATTCCTAGAAACTGGAGCAGTTGAATTTCTTGGAAATAGGCTTCAGTACTGATTCCTAGAAACTGGAGCAGTTGAATTTCTTGGAAATAGGCTTCAGTACTGATTCCTAGAAACTGGAGCAGTTGAATTTCTTGGAAATAGGCTTCAGTACTGATTCCTAGAAACTGGAGCAGTTGAATTTCTTGGAAATAGGCTTCAGTACTGATTCCTAGAAACTGGAGCAGTTGAATTTCTTGGAAATAGGCTTCAGTACTGATTCCTAGAAACTGGAGCAGTTGAATTTCTTGGAAATAGGCTTCAGTACTGATTCCTAGAAACTGGAGCAGTTGAATTTCTTGGAAATAGGCTTCAGTACTGATTCCTAGAAACTGGAGCAGTTGAATTTCTTGGAAATAGGCTTCAGTACTGATTCCTAGAAACTGGAGCAGTTGAATTTCTTGGAAATAGGCTTCAGTACTGATTCCTAGAAACTGGAGCAGTTGAATTTCTTGGAAATAGGCTTCAGTACTGATTCCTAGAAACTGGAGCAGTTGAATTTCTTGGAAATAGGCTTCAGTACTGATTCCTAGAAACTGGAGCAGTTGAATTTCTTGGAAATAGGCTTCAGTACTGATTCCTAGAAACTGGAGCAGTTGAATTTCTTGGAAATAGGCTTCAGTACTGATTCCTAGAAACTGGAGCAGTTGAATTTCTTGGAAATAGGCTTCAGTACTGATTCCTAGAAACTGGAGCAGTTGAATTTCTTGGAAATAGGCTTCAGTACTGATTCCTAGAAACTGGAGCAGTTGAATTTCTTGGAAATAGGCTTCAGTACTGATTCCTAGAAACTGGAGCAGTTGAATTTCTTGGAAATAGGCTTCAGTACTGATTCCTAGAAACTGGAGCAGTTGAATTTCTTGGAAATAGGCTTCAGTACTGATTCCTAGAAACTGGAGCAGTTGAATTTCTTGGAAATAGGCTTCAGTACTGATTCCTAGAAACTGGAGCAGTTGAATTTCTTGGAAATAGGCTTCAGTACTGATTCCTAGAAACTGGAGCAGTTGAATTTCTTGGAAATAGGCTTCAGTACTGATTCCTAGAAACTGGAGCAGTTGAATTTCTTGGAAATAGGCTTCAGTACTGATTCCTAGAAACTGGAGCAGTTGAATTTCTTGGAAATAGGCTTCAGTACTGATTCCTAGAAACTGGAGCAGTTGAATTTCTTGGAAATAGGCTTCAGTACTGATTCCTAGAAACTGGAGCAGTTGAATTTCTTGGAAATAGGCTTCAGTACTGATTCCTAGAAACTGGAGCAGTTGAATTTCTTGGAAATAGGCTTCAGTACTGATTCCTAGAAACTGGAGCAGTTGAATTTCTTGGAAATAGGCTTCAGTACTGATTCCTAGAAACTGGAGCAGTTGAATTTCTTGGAAATAGGCTTCAGTACTGATTCCTAGAAACTGGAGCAGTTGAATTTCTTGGAAATAGGCTTCAGTACTGATTCCTAGAAACTGGAGCAGTTGAATTTCTTGGAAATAGGCTTCAGTACTGATTCCTAGAAACTGGAGCAGTTGAATTTCTTGGAAATAGGCTTCAGTACTGATTCCTAGAAACTGGAGCAGTTGAATTTCTTGGAAATAGGCTTCAGTACTGATTCCTAGAAACTGGAGCAGTTGAATTTCTTGGAAATAGGCTTCAGTACTGATTCCTAGAAACTGGAGCAGTTGAATTTCTTGGAAATAGGCTTCAGTACTGATTCCTAGAAACTGGAGCAGTTGAATTTCTTGGAAATAGGCTTCAGTACTGATTCCTAGAAACTGGAGCAGTTGAATTTCTTGGAAATAGGCTTCAGTACTGATTCCTAGAAACTGGAGCAGTTGAATTTCTTGGAAATAGGCTTCAGTACTGATTCCTAGAAACTGGAGCAGTTGAATTTCTTGGAAATAGGCTTCAGTACTGATTCCTAGAAACTGGAGCAGTTGAATTTCTTGGAAATAGGCTTCAGTACTGATTCCTAGAAACTGGAGCAGTTGAATTTCTTGGAAATAGGCTTCAGTACTGATTCCTAGAAACTGGAGCAGTTGAATTTCTTGGAAATAGGCTTCAGTACTGATTCCTAGAAACTGGAGCAGTTGAATTTCTTGGAAATAGGCTTCAGTACTGATTCCTAGAAACTGGAGCAGTTGAATTTCTTGGAAATAGGCTTCAGTACTGATTCCTAGAAACTGGAGCAGTTGAATTTCTTGGAAATAGGCTTCAGTACTGATTCCTAGAAACTGGAGCAGTTGAATTTCTTGGAAATAGGCTTCAGTACTGATTCCTAGAAACTGGAGCAGTTGAATTTCTTGGAAATAGGCTTCAGTACTGATTCCTAGAAACTGGAGCAGTTGAATTTCTTGGAAATAGGCTTCAGTACTGATTCCTAGAAACTGGAGCAGTTGAATTTCTTGGAAATAGGCTTCAGTACTGATTCCTAGAAACTGGAGCAGTTGAATTTCTTGGAAATAGGCTTCAGTACTGATTCCTAGAAACTGGAGCAGTTGAATTTCTTGGAAATAGGCTTCAGTACTGATTCCTAGAAACTGGAGCAGTTGAATTTCTTGGAAATAGGCTTCAGTACTGATTCCTAGAAACTGGAGCAGTTGAATTTCTTGGAAATAGGCTTCAGTACTGATTCCTAGAAACTGGAGCAGTTGAATTTCTTGGAAATAGGCTTCAGTACTGATTCCTAGAAACTGGAGCAGTTGAATTTCTTGGAAATAGGCTTCAGTACTGATTCCTAGAAACTGGAGCAGTTGAATTTCTTGGAAATAGGCTTCAGTACTGATTCCTAGAAACTGGAGCAGTTGAATTTCTTGGAAATAGGCTTCAGTACTGATTCCTAGAAACTGGAGCAGTTGAATTTCTTGGAAATAGGCTTCAGTACTGATTCCTAGAAACTGGAGCAGTTGAATTTCTTGGAAATAGGCTTCAGTACTGATTCCTAGAAACTGGAGCAGTTGAATTTCTTGGAAATAGGCTTCAGTACTGATTCCTAGAAACTGGAGCAGTTGAATTTCTTGGAAATAGGCTTCAGTACTGATTCCTAGAAACTGGAGCAGTTGAATTTCTTGGAAATAGGCTTCAGTACTGATTCCTAGAAACTGGAGCAGTTGAATTTCTTGGAAATAGGCTTCAGTACTGATTCCTAGAAACTGGAGCAGTTGAATTTCTTGGAAATAGGCTTCAGTACTGATTCCTAGAAACTGGAGCAGTTGAATTTCTTGGAAATAGGCTTCAGTACTGATTCCTAGAAACTGGAGCAGTTGAATTTCTTGGAAATAGGCTTCAGTACTGATTCCTAGAAACTGGAGCAGTTGAATTTCTTGGAAATAGGCTTCAGTACTGATTCCTAGAAACTGGAGCAGTTGAATTTCTTGGAAATAGGCTTCAGTACTGATTCCTAGAAACTGGAGCAGTTGAATTTCTTGGAAATAGGCTTCAGTACTGATTCCTAGAAACTGGAGCAGTTGAATTTCTTGGAAATAGGCTTCAGTACTGATTCCTAGAAACTGGAGCAGTTGAATTTCTTGGAAATAGGCTTCAGTACTGATTCCTAGAAACTGGAGCAGTTGAATTTCTTGGAAATAGGCTTCAGTACTGATTCCTAGAAACTGGAGCAGTTGAATTTCTTGGAAATAGGCTTCAGTACTGATTCCTAGAAACTGGAGCAGTTGAATTTCTTGGAAATAGGCTTCAGTACTGATTCCTAGAAACTGGAGCAGTTGAATTTCTTGGAAATAGGCTTCAGTACTGATTCCTAGAAACTGGAGCAGTTGAATTTCTTGGAAATAGGCTTCAGTACTGATTCCTAGAAACTGGAGCAGTTGAATTTCTTGGAAATAGGCTTCAGTACTGATTCCTAGAAACTGGAGCAGTTGAATTTCTTGGAAATAGGCTTCAGTACTGATTCCTAGAAACTGGAGCAGTTGAATTTCTTGGAAATAGGCTTCAGTACTGATTCCTAGAAACTGGAGCAGTTGAATTTCTTGGAAATAGGCTTCAGTACTGATTCCTAGAAACTGGAGCAGTTGAATTTCTTGGAAATAGGCTTCAGTACTGATTCCTAGAAACTGGAGCAGTTGAATTTCTTGGAAATAGGCTTCAGTACTGATTCCTAGAAACTGGAGCAGTTGAATTTCTTGGAAATAGGCTTCAGTACTGATTCCTAGAAACTGGAGCAGTTGAATTTCTTGGAAATAGGCTTCAGTACTGATTCCTAGAAACTGGAGCAGTTGAATTTCTTGGAAATAGGCTTCAGTACTGATTCCTAGAAACTGGAGCAGTTGAATTTCTTGGAAATAGGCTTCAGTACTGATTCCTAGAAACTGGAGCAGTTGAATTTCTTGGAAATAGGCTTCAGTACTGATTCCTAGAAACTGGAGCAGTTGAATTTCTTGGAAATAGGCTTCAGTACTGATTCCTAGAAACTGGAGCAGTTGAATTTCTTGGAAATAGGCTTCAGTACTGATTCCTAGAAACTGGAGCAGTTGAATTTCTTGGAAATAGGCTTCAGTACTGATTCCTAGAAACTGGAGCAGTTGAATTTCTTGGAAATAGGCTTCAGTACTGATTCCTAGAAACTGGAGCAGTTGAATTTCTTGGAAATAGGCTTCAGTACTGATTCCTAGAAACTGGAGCAGTTGAATTTCTTGGAAATAGGCTTCAGTACTGATTCCTAGAAACTGGAGCAGTTGAATTTCTTGGAAATAGGCTTCAGTACTGATTCCTAGAAACTGGAGCAGTTGAATTTCTTGGAAATAGGCTTCAGTACTGATTCCTAGAAACTGGAGCAGTTGAATTTCTTGGAAATAGGCTTCAGTACTGATTCCTAGAAACTGGAGCAGTTGAATTTCTTGGAAATAGGCTTCAGTACTGATTCCTAGAAACTGGAGCAGTTGAATTTCTTGGAAATAGGCTTCAGTACTGATTCCTAGAAACTGGAGCAGTTGAATTTCTTGGAAATAGGCTTCAGTACTGATTCCTAGAAACTGGAGCAGTTGAATTTCTTGGAAATAGGCTTCAGTACTGATTCCTAGAAACTGGAGCAGTTGAATTTCTTGGAAATAGGCTTCAGTACTGATTCCTAGAAACTGGAGCAGTTGAATTTCTTGGAAATAGGCTTCAGTACTGATTCCTAGAAACTGGAGCAGTTGAATTTCTTGGAAATAGGCTTCAGTACTGATTCCTAGAAACTGGAGCAGTTGAATTTCTTGGAAATAGGCTTCAGTACTGATTCCTAGAAACTGGAGCAGTTGAATTTCTTGGAAATAGGCTTCAGTACTGATTCCTAGAAACTGGAGCAGTTGAATTTCTTGGAAATAGGCTTCAGTACTGATTCCTAGAAACTGGAGCAGTTGAATTTCTTGGAAATAGGCTTCAGTACTGATTCCTAGAAACTGGAGCAGTTGAATTTCTTGGAAATAGGCTTCAGTACTGATTCCTAGAAACTGGAGCAGTTGAATTTCTTGGAAATAGGCTTCAGTACTGATTCCTAGAAACTGGAGCAGTTGAATTTCTTGGAAATAGGCTTCAGTACTGATTCCTAGAAACTGGAGCAGTTGAATTTCTTGGAAATAGGCTTCAGTACTGATTCCTAGAAACTGGAGCAGTTGAATTTCTTGGAAATAGGCTTCAGTACTGATTCCTAGAAACTGGAGCAGTTGAATTTCTTGGAAATAGGCTTCAGTACTGATTCCTAGAAACTGGAGCAGTTGAATTTCTTGGAAATAGGCTTCAGTACTGATTCCTAGAAACTGGAGCAGTTGAATTTCTTGGAAATAGGCTTCAGTACTGATTCCTAGAAACTGGAGCAGTTGAATTTCTTGGAAATAGGCTTCAGTACTGATTCCTAGAAACTGGAGCAGTTGAATTTCTTGGAAATAGGCTTCAGTACTGATTCCTAGAAACTGGAGCAGTTGAATTTCTTGGAAATAGGCTTCAGTACTGATTCCTAGAAACTGGAGCAGTTGAATTTCTTGGAAATAGGCTTCAGTACTGATTCCTAGAAACTGGAGCAGTTGAATTTCTTGGAAATAGGCTTCAGTACTGATTCCTAGAAACTGGAGCAGTTGAATTTCTTGGAAATAGGCTTCAGTACTGATTCCTAGAAACTGGAGCAGTTGAATTTCTTGGAAATAGGCTTCAGTACTGATTCCTAGAAACTGGAGCAGTTGAATTTCTTGGAAATAGGCTTCAGTACTGATTCCTAGAAACTGGAGCAGTTGAATTTCTTGGAAATAGGCTTCAGTACTGATTCCTAGAAACTGGAGCAGTTGAATTTCTTGGAAATAGGCTTCAGTACTGATTCCTAGAAACTGGAGCAGTTGAATTTCTTGGAAATAGGCTTCAGTACTGATTCCTAGAAACTGGAGCAGTTGAATTTCTTGGAAATAGGCTTCAGTACTGATTCCTAGAAACTGGAGCAGTTGAATTTCTTGGAAATAGGCTTCAGTACTGATTCCTAGAAACTGGAGCAGTTGAATTTCTTGGAAATAGGCTTCAGTACTGATTCCTAGAAACTGGAGCAGTTGAATTTCTTGGAAATAGGCTTCAGTACTGATTCCTAGAAACTGGAGCAGTTGAATTTCTTGAAATAGGCTTCAGTACTGATTCCTAGAAACTGGAGCAGTTGAATTTCTTGGAAATAGGCTTCAGTACTGATTCCTAGAAACTGGAGCAGTTGAATTTCTTGGAAATAGGCTTCAGTACTGATTCCTAGAAACTGGAGCAGTTGAATTTCTTGGAAATAGGCTTCAGTACTGATTCCTAGAAACTGGAGCAGTTGAATTTCTTGGAAATAGGCTTCAGTACTGATTCCTAGAAACTGGAGCAGTTGAATTTCTTGGAAATAGGCTTCAGTACTGATTCCTAGAAACTGGAGCAGTTGAATTTCTTGGAAATAGGCTTCAGTACTGATTCCTAGAAACTGGAGCAGTTGAATTTCTTGGAAATAGGCTTCAGTACTGATTCCTAGAAACTGGAGCAGTTGAATTTCTTGGAAATAGGCTTCAGTACTGATTCCTAGAAACTGGAGCAGTTGAATTTCTTGGAAATAGGCTTCAGTACTGATTCCTAGAAACTGGAGCAGTTGAATTTCTTGGAAATAGGCTTCAGTACTGATTCCTAGAAACTGGAGCAGTTGAATTTCTTGGAAATAGGCTTCAGTACTGATTCCTAGAAACTGGAGCAGTTGAATTTCTTGGAAATAGGCTTCAGTACTGATTCCTAGAAACTGGAGCAGTTGAATTTCTTGGAAATAGGCTTCAGTACTGATTCCTAGAAACTGGAGCAGTTGAATTTCTTGGAAATAGGCTTCAGTACTGATTCCTAGAAACTGGAGCAGTTGAATTTCTTGGAAATAGGCTTCAGTACTGATTCCTAGAAACTGGAGCAGTTGAATTTCTTGGAAATAGGCTTCAGTACTGATTCCTAGAAACTGGAGCAGTTGAATTTCTTGGAAATAGGCTTCAGTACTGATTCCTAGAAACTGGAGCAGTTGAATTTCTTGGAAATAGGCTTCAGTACTGATTCCTAGAAACTGGAGCAGTTGAATTTCTTGGAAATAGGCTTCAGTACTGATTCCTAGAAACTGGAGCAGTTGAATTTCTTGGAAATAGGCTTCAGTACTGATTCCTAGAAACTGGAGCAGTTGAATTTCTTGGAAATAGGCTTCAGTACTGATTCCTAGAAACTGGAGCAGTTGAATTTCTTGGAAATAGGCTTCAGTACTGATTCCTAGAAACTGGAGCAGTTGAATTTCTTGGAAATAGGCTTCAGTACTGATTCCTAGAAACTGGAGCAGTTGAATTTCTTGGAAATAGGCTTCAGTACTGATTCCTAGAAACTGGAGCAGTTGAATTTCTTGGAAATAGGCTTCAGTACTGATTCCTAGAAACTGGAGCAGTTGAATTTCTTGGAAATAGGCTTCAGTACTGATTCCTAGAAACTGGAGCAGTTGAATTTCTTGGAAATAGGCTTCAGTACTGATTCCTAGAAACTGGAGCAGTTGAATTTCTTGGAAATAGGCTTCAGTACTGATTCCTAGAAACTGGAGCAGTTGAATTTCTTGGAAATAGGCTTCAGTACTGATTCCTAGAAACTGGAGCAGTTGAATTTCTTGGAAATAGGCTTCAGTACTGATTCCTAGAAACTGGAGCAGTTGAATTTCTTGGAAATAGGCTTCAGTACTGATTCCTAGAAACTGGAGCAGTTGAATTTCTTGGAAATAGGCTTCAGTACTGATTCCTAGAAACTGGAGCAGTTGAATTTCTTGGAAATAGGCTTCAGTACTGATTCCTAGAAACTGGAGCAGTTGAATTTCTTGGAAATAGGCTTCAGTACTGATTCCTAGAAACTGGAGCAGTTGAATTTCTTGGAAATAGGCTTCAGTACTGATTCCTAGAAACTGGAGCAGTTGAATTTCTTGGAAATAGGCTTCAGTACTGATTCCTAGAAACTGGAGCAGTTGAATTTCTTGGAAATAGGCTTCAGTACTGATTCCTAGAAACTGGAGCAGTTGAATTTCTTGGAAATAGGCTTCAGTACTGATTCCTAGAAACTGGAGCAGTTGAATTTCTTGGAAATAGGCTTCAGTACTGATTCCTAGAAACTGGAGCAGTTGAATTTCTTGGAAATAGGCTTCAGTACTGATTCCTAGAAACTGGAGCAGTTGAATTTCTTGGAAATAGGCTTCAGTACTGATTCCTAGAAACTGGAGCAGTTGAATTTCTTGAAATAGGCTTCAGTACTGATTCCTAGAAACTGGAGCAGTTGAATTTCTTGGAAATAGGCTTCAGTACTGATTCCTAGAAACTGGAGCAGTTGAATTTCTTGGAAATAGGCTTCAGTACAGATTCCTAGAAACTGGAGCAGTTGAATTTCTTGGAAATAGGCTTCAGTACTGATTCCTAGAAACTGGAGCAGTTGAATTTCTTGGAAATAGGCTTCAGTACTGATTCCTAGAAACTGGAGCAGTTGAATTTCTTGGAAATAGGCTTCAGTACTGATTCCTAGAAACTGGAGCAGTTGAATTTCTTGGAAATAGGCTTCAGTACTGATTCCTAGAAACTGGAGCAGTTGAATTTCTTGGAAATAGGCTTCAGTACTGATTCCTAGAAACTGGAGCAGTTGAATTTCTTGGAAATAGGCTTCAGTACTGATTCCTAGAAACTGGAGCAGTTGAATTTCTTGGAAATAGGCTTCAGTACTGATTCCTAGAAACTGGAGCAGTTGAATTTCTTGGAAATAGGCTTCAGTACTGATTCCTAGAAACTGGAGCAGTTGAATTTCTTGGAAATAGGCTTCAGTACTGATTCCTAGAAACTGGAGCAGTTGAATTTCTTGGAAATAGGCTTCAGTACTGATTCCTAGAAACTGGAGCAGTTGAATTTCTTGGAAATAGGCTTCAGTACTGATTCCTAGAAACTGGAGCAGTTGAATTTCTTGGAAATAGGCTTCAGTACTGATTCCTAGAAACTGGAGCAGTTGAATTTCTTGGAAATAGGCTTCAGTACTGATTCCTAGAAACTGGAGCAGTTGAATTTCTTGGAAATAGGCTTCAGTACTGATTCCTAGAAACTGGAGCAGTTGAATTTCTTGGAAATAGGCTTCAGTACTGATTCCTAGAAACTGGAGCAGTTGAATTTCTTGGAAATAGGCTTCAGTACTGATTCCTAGAAACTGGAGCAGTTGAATTTCTTGAAATAGGCTTCAGTACTGATTCCTAGAAACTGGAGCAGTTGAATTTCTTGGAAATAGGCTTCAGTACTGATTCCTAGAAACTGGAGCAGTTGAATTTCTTGGAAATAGGCTTCAGTACTGATTCCTAGAAACTGGAGCAGTTGAATTTCTTGGAAATAGGCTTCAGTACTGATTCCTAGAAACTGGAGCAGTTGAATTTCTTGGAAATAGGCTTCAGTACTGATTCCTAGAAACTGGAGCAGTTGAATTTCTTGGAAATAGGCTTCAGTACTGATTCCTAGAAACTGGAGCAGTTGAATTTCTTGGAAATAGGCTTCAGTACAGATTCCTAGAAACTGGAGCAGTTGAATTTCTTGGAAATAGGCTTCAGTACTGATTCCTAGAAACTGGAGCAGTTGAATTTCTTGGAAATAGGCTTCAGTACTGATTCCTAGAAACTGGAGCAGTTGAATTTCTTGGAAATAGGCTTCAGTACTGATTCCTAGAAACTGGAGCAGTTGAATTTCTTGGAAATAGGCTTCAGTACTGATTCCTAGAAACTGGAGCAGTTGAATTTCTTGGAAATAGGCTTCAGTACTGATTCCTAGAAACTGGAGCAGTTGAATTTCTTGGAAATAGGCTTCAGTACTGATTCCTAGAAACTGGAGCAGTTGAATTTCTTGGAAATAGGCTTCAGTACTGATTCCTAGAAACTGGAGCAGTTGAATTTCTTGGAAATAGGCTTCAGTACTGATTCCTAGAAACTGGAGCAGTTGAATTTCTTGGAAATAGGCTTCAGTACTGATTCCTAGAAACTGGAGCAGTTGAATTTCTTGGAAATAGGCTTCAGTACTGATTCCTAGAAACTGGAGCAGTTGAATTTCTTGAAATAGGCTTCAGTACTGATTCCTAGAAACTGGAGCAGTTGAATTTCTTGGAAATAGGCTTCAGTACTGATTCCTAGAAACTGGAGCAGTTGAATTTCTTGGAAATAGGCTTCAGTACTGATTCCTAGAAACTGGAGCAGTTGAATTTCTTGGAAATAGGCTTCAGTACTGATTCCTAGAAACTGGAGCAGTTGAATTTCTTGGAAATAGGCTTCAGTACTGATTCCTAGAAACTGGAGCAGTTGAATTTCTTGGAAATAGGCTTCAGTACTGATTCCTAGAAACTGGAGCAGTTGAATTTCTTGGAAATAGGCTTCAGTACTGATTCCTAGAAACTGGAGCAGTTGAATTTCTTGGAAATAGGCTTCAGTACTGATTCCTAGAAACTGGAGCAGTTGAATTTCTTGGAAATAGGCTTCAGTACTGATTCCTAGAAACTGGAGCAGTTGAATTTCTTGGAAATAGGCTTCAGTACTGATTCCTAGAAACTGGAGCAGTTGAATTTCTTGGAAATAGGCTTCAGTACTGATTCCTAGAAACTGGAGCAGTTGAATTTCTTGGAAATAGGCTTCAGTACAGATTCCTAGAAACTGGAGCAGTTGAATTTCTTGGAAATAGGCTTCAGTACTGATTCCTAGAAACTGGAGCAGTTGAATTTCTTGGAAATAGGCTTCAGTACTGATTCCTAGAAACTGGAGCAGTTGAATTTCTTGGAAATAGGCTTCAGTACAGATTCCTAGAAACTGGAGCAGTTGAATTTCTTGGAAATAGGCTTCAGTACTGATTCCTAGAAACTGGAGCAGTTGAATTTCTTGGAAATAGGCTTCAGTACTGATTCCTAGAAACTGGAGCAGTTGAATTTCTTGGAAATAGGCTTCAGTACTGATTCCTAGAAACTGGAGCAGTTGAATTTCTTGGAAATAGGCTTCAGTACTGATTCCTAGAAACTGGAGCAGTTGAATTTCTTGGAAATAGGCTTCAGTACTGATTCCTAGAAACTGGAGCAGTTGAATTTCTTGGAAATAGGCTTCAGTACTGATTCCTAGAAACTGGAGCAGTTGAATTTCTTGGAAATAGGCTTCAGTACTGATTCCTAGAAACTGGAGCAGTTGAATTTCTTGGAAATAGGCTTCAGTACTGATTCCTAGAAACTGGAGCAGTTGAATTTCTTGGAAATAGGCTTCAGTACTGATTCCTAGAAACTGGAGCAGTTGAATTTCTTGGAAATAGGCTTCAGTACTGATTCCTAGAAACTGGAGCAGTTGAATTTCTTGGAAATAGGCTTCAGTACTGATTCCTAGAAACTGGAGCAGTTGAATTTCTTGAAATAGGCTTCAGTACTGATTCCTAGAAACTGGAGCAGTTGAATTTCTTGGAAATAGGCTTCAGTACTGATTCCTAGAAACTGGAGCAGTTGAATTTCTTGAAATAGGCTTCAGTACAGATTCCTAGAAACTGGAGCAGTTGAATTTCTTGGAAATAGGCTTCAGTACTGATTCCTAGAAACTGGAGCAGTTGAATTTCTTGGAAATAGGCTTCAGTACTGATTCCTAGAAACTGGAGCAGTTGAATTTCTTGGAAATAGGCTTCAGTACTGATTCCTAGAAACTGGAGCAGTTGAATTTCTTGGAAATAGGCTTCAGTACTGATTCCTAGAAACTGGAGCAGTTGAATTTCTTGAAATAGGCTTCAGTACTGATTCCTAGAAACTGGAGCAGTTGAATTTCTTGGAAATAGGCTTCAGTACTGATTCCTAGAAACTGGAGCAGTTGAATTTCTTGGAAATAGGCTTCAGTACTGATTCCTAGAAACTGGAGCAGTTGAATTTCTTGAAATAGGCTTCAGTACTGATTCCTAGAAACTGGAGCAGTTGAATTTCTTGGAAATAGGCTTCAGTACTGATTCCTAGAAACTGGAGCAGTTGAATTTCTTGGAAATAGGCTTCAGTACTGATTCCTAGAAACTGGAGCAGTTGAATTTCTTGGAAATAGGCTTCAGTACTGATTCCTAGAAACTGGAGCAGTTGAATTTCTTGGAAATAGGCTTCAGTACTGATTCCTAGAAACTGGAGCAGTTGAATTTCTTGGAAATAGGCTTCAGTACTGATTCCTAGAAACTGGAGCAGTTGAATTTCTTGGAAATAGGCTTCAGTACTGATTCCTAGAAACTGGAGCAGTTGAATTTCTTGGAAATAGGCTTCAGTACTGATTCCTAGAAACTGGAGCAGTTGAATTTCTTGGAAATAGGCTTCAGTACAGATTCCTAGAAACTGGAGCAGTTGAATTTCTTGGAAATAGGCTTCAGTACTGATTCCTAGAAACTGGAGCAGTTGAATTTCTTGGAAATAGGCTTCAGTACTGATTCCTAGAAACTGGAGCAGTTGAATTTCTTGGAAATAGGCTTCAGTACTGATTCCTAGAAACTGGAGCAGTTGAATTTCTTGGAAATAGGCTTCAGTACTGATTCCTAGAAACTGGAGCAGTTGAATTTCTTGGAAATAGGCTTCAGTACTGATTCCTAGAAACTGGAGCAGTTGAATTTCTTGGAAATAGGCTTCAGTACTGATTCCTAGAAACTGGAGCAGTTGAATTTCTTGGAAATAGGCTTCAGTACTGATTCCTAGAAACTGGAGCAGTTGAATTTCTTGGAAATAGGCTTCAGTACTGATTCCTAGAAACTGGAGCAGTTGAATTTCTTGGAAATAGGCTTCAGTACTGATTCCTAGAAACTGGAGCAGTTGAATTTCTTGGAAATAGGCTTCAGTACTGATTCCTAGAAACTGGAGCAGTTGAATTTCTTGGAAATAGGCTTCAGTACTGATTCCTAGAAACTGGAGCAGTTGAATTTCTTGGAAATAGGCTTCAGTACTGATTCCTAGAAACTGGAGCAGTTGAATTTCTTGAAATAGGCTTCAGTACTGATTCCTAGAAACTGGAGCAGTTGAATTTCTTGGAAATAGGCTTCAGTACTGATTCCTAGAAACTGGAGCAGTTGAATTTCTTGGAAATAGGCTTCAGTACTGATTCCTAGAAACTGGAGCAGTTGAATTTCTTGAAATAGGCTTCAGTACTGATTCCTAGAAACTGGAGCAGTTGAATTTCTTGAAATAGGCTTCAGTACTGATTCCTAGAAACTGGAGCAGTTGAATTTCTTGGAAATAGGCTTCAGTACTGATTCCTAGAAACTGGAGCAGTTGAATTTCTTGGAAATAGGCTTCAGTACTGATTCCTAGAAACTGGAGCAGTTGAATTTCTTGGAAATAGGCTTCAGTACTGATTCCTAGAAACTGGAGCAGTTGAATTTCTTGGAAATAGGCTTCAGTACTGATTCCTAGAAACTGGAGCAGTTGAATTTCTTGGAAATAGGCTTCAGTACTGATTCCTAGAAACTGGAGCAGTTGAATTTCTTGAAATAGGCTTCAGTACTGATTCCTAGAAACTGGAGCAGTTGAATTTCTTGAAATAGGCTTCAGTACAGATTCCTAGAAACTGGAGCAGTTGAATTTCTTGGAAATAGGCTTCAGTACTGATTCCTAGAAACTGGAGCAGTTGAATTTCTTGGAAATAGGCTTCAGTACAGATTCCTAGAAACTGGAGCAGTTGAATTTCTTGAAATAGGCTTCAGTACTGATTCCTAGAAACTGGAGCAGTTGAATTTCTTGGAAATAGGCTTCAGTACTGATTCCTAGAAACTGGAGCAGTTGAATTTCTTGGAAATAGGCTTCAGTACTGATTCCTAGAAACTGGAGCAGTTGAATTTCTTGGAAATAGGCTTCAGTACAGATTCCTAGAAACTGGAGCAGTTGAATTTCTTGAAATAGGCTTCAGTACTGATTCCTAGAAACTGGAGCAGTTGAATTTCTTGGAAATAGGCTTCAGTACTGATTCCTAGAAACTGGAGCAGTTGAATTTCTTGGAAATAGGCTTCAGTACTGATTCCTAGAAACTGGAGCAGTTGAATTTCTTGGAAATAGGCTTCAGTACTGATTCCTAGAAACTGGAGCAGTTGAATTTCTTGGAAATAGGCTTCAGTACTGATTCCTAGAAACTGGAGCAGTTGAATTTCTTGGAAATAGGCTTCAGTACTGATTCCTAGAAACTGGAGCAGTTGAATTTCTTGGAAATAGGCTTCAGTACTGATTCCTAGAAACTGGAGCAGTTGAATTTCTTGGAAATAGGCTTCAGTACTGATTCCTAGAAACTGGAGCAGTTGAATTTCTTGGAAATAGGCTTCAGTACTGATTCCTAGAAACTGGAGCAGTTGAATTTCTTGGAAATAGGCTTCAGTACTGATTCCTAGAAACTGGAGCAGTTGAATTTCTTGAAATAGGCTTCAGTACAGATTCCTAGAAACTGGAGCAGTTGAATTTCTTGGAAATAGGCTTCAGTACTGATTCCTAGAAACTGGAGCAGTTGAATTTCTTGGAAATAGGCTTCAGTACTGATTCCTAGAAACTGGAGCAGTTGAATTTCTTGAAATAGGCTTCAGTACTGATTCCTAGAAACTGGAGCAGTTGAATTTCTTGGAAATAGGCTTCAGTACTGATTCCTAGAAACTGGAGCAGTTGAATTTCTTGAAATAGGCTTCAGTACTGATTCCTAGAAACTGGAGCAGTTGAATTTCTTGGAAATAGGCTTCAGTACTGATTCCTAGAAACTGGAGCAGTTGAATTTCTTGGAAATAGGCTTCAGTACTGATTCCTAGAAACTGGAGCAGTTGAATTTCTTGAAAATAGGCTTCAGTACAGATTCCTAGAAACTGGAGCAGTTGAATTTCTTGGAAATAGGCTTCAGTACAGATTCCTAGAAACTGGAGCAGTTGAATTTCTTGGAAATAGGCTTCAGTACAGATTCCTAGAAACTGGAGCAGTTGAATTTCTTGGAAATAGGCTTCAGTACAGATTCCTAGAAACTGGAGCAGTTGAATTTCTTGGAAATAGGCTTCAGTACTGATTCCTAGAAACTGGAGCAGTTGAATTTCTTGGAAATAGGCTTCAGTACAGATTCCTAGAAACTGGAGCAGTTGAATTTCTTGGAAATAAGCTTCGGTACTGATTCCTAGAAACTGGAGCAGTTGAATTTCTTGAAATAGGCTTCAGTACAGATTCCTAGAAACTGGAGCAGTTGAATTTCTTGAAATAGGCTTCAGTACTGATTCCTAGAAACTGGAGCAGTTGAATTTCTTGGAAATAGGCTTCAGTACAGATTCCTAGAAACTGGAGCAGTTGAATTTCTTGAAATAGGCTTCAGTACAGATTCCTAGAAACTGGAGCAGTTGAATTTCTTGGAAATAGGCTTCAGTACTGATTCCTAGAAACTGGAGCAGTTGAATTTCTTGGAAATAGGCTTCAGTACTGATTCCTAGAAACTGGAGCAGTTGAATTTCTTGGAAATAGGCTTCAGTACTGATTCCTAGAAACTGAGCAGTTGAATTTCTTGGAAATAGGCTTCAGTACAGATTCCTAGAAACTGGAGCAGTTGAATTTCTTGAAATAGGCTTCAGTACTGATTCCTAGAAACTGGAGCAGTTGAATTTCTTGAAATAGGCTTCAGTACAGATTCCTAGAAACTGGAGCAGTTGAATTTCTTGAAATAGGCTTCAGTACAGATTCCTAGAAACTGGAGCAGTTGAATTTCTTGGAAATAGGCTTCAGTACTGATTCCTAGAAACTGGAGCAGTTGAATTTCTTGGAAATAGGCTTCAGTACTGATTCCTAGAAACTGGAGCAGTTGAATTTCTTGGAAATAGGCTTCAGTACTGATTCCTAGAAACTGGAGCAGTTGAATTTCTTGGAAATAGCTTCAGTACTGATTCCTAGAAACTGGAGCAGTTGAATTTCTTGGAAATAGGCTTCAGTACTGATTCCTAGAAACTGGAGCAGTTGAATTTCTTGGAAATAGGCTTCAGTACTGATTCCTAGAAACTGAGCAGTTGAATTTCTTGGAAATAGGCTTCAGTACAGATTCCTAGAAACTGGAGCAGTTGAATTTCTTGGAAATAAGCTTCAGTACTGATTCCTAGAAACTGGAGCAGTTGAATTTCTTGGAAATAAGCTTCGGTACTGATTCCTAGAAACTGGAGCAGTTGAATTTCTTGAAAATAGGCTTCAGTACTGATTCCTAGAAACTGGAGCAGTTGAATTTCTTGGAAATAGGCTTCAGTACTGATTCCTAGAAACTGGAGCAGTTGAATTTCTTGGAAATAGGCTTCAGTACTGATTCCTAGAAACTGGAGCAGTTGAATTTCTTGGAAATAGGCTTCAGTACTGATTCCTAGAAACTGGAGCAGTTGAATTTCTTGAAAATAGGCTTCAGTACAGATTCCTAGAAACTGGAGCAGTTGAATTTCTTGGAAATAGGCTTCAGTACAGATTCCTAGAACTGGAGCAGTTGAATTTCTTGGAAATAGGCTTCAGTACAGATTCCTAGAAACTGAGCAGTTGAATTTCTTGAAATAGGCTTCAGTACAGATTCCTAGAAACTGGAGCAGTTGAATTTCTTGAAAATAGGCTTCAGTACAGATTCCTAGAAACTGGAGCAGTTGAATTTCTTGGAAATAGGCTTCAGTACAGATTCCTAGAAACTGGAGCAGTTGAATTTCTTGGAAATAGGCTTCAGTACTGATTCCTAGAAACTGGAGCAGTTGAATTTCTTGGAAATAGGCTTCAGTACTGATTCCTAGAAACTGAAGCAGTTGAGTTTCTTGAAAATAGGCTTCAGTACAGATTCCTAGAAACTGGAGCAGTTGAATTTCTTGGAAATAAGCTTCGGTACTGATTCCTAGAAACTGGAGCAGTTGAATTCTTGGAAATAGCTTCAGTACTGATTCCTAGAAACTGGAGCAGTTGAATTTCTTGAAATAGGCTTCAGTACAGATTCCTAGAAACTGGAGCAGTTGAATTTCTTGGAAATAGGCTTCAGTACTGATTCCTAGAAACTGGAGCAGTTGAATTTCTTGGAAATAGGCTTCAGTACAGATTCCTAGAAACTGGAGCAGTTGAATTTCTTGGAAATAGGCTTCAGTACTGATTCCTAGAAACTGGAGCAGTTGAATTTCTTGGAAATAGGCTTCAGTACTGATTCCTAGAAACTGGAGCAGTTGAATTTCTTGGAAATAGGCTTCAGTACTGATTCCTAGAAACTGGAGCAGTTGAATTTCTTGAAATAGGCTTCAGTACTGATTCCTAGAAACTGAGCAGTTGAATTTCTTGAAAATAGGCTTCAGTACAGATTCCTAGAAACTGGAGCAGTTGAATTTCTTGGAAATAAGCTTCGGTACTGATTCCTAGAAACTGGAGCAGTTGAATCTCTTGGAAATAAGCTTCGGTACTGATTCCTAGAAACTGGAGCAGTTGAATTTCTTGAAAATAGGCTTCAGTACAGATTCCTAGAAACTGGAGCAGTTGAATTTCTTGGAAATAGGCTTCAGTACTGATTCCTAGAAACTGGAGCAGTTGAATTTCTTGGAAATAGGCTTCAGTACTGATTCCTAGAAACTGGAGCAGTGGAATTTCTTGGAAATAAGCTTCAGTACTGATTCCTAGAAACTGGAGCAGTTGAATTTCTTGGAAATAGGCTTCAGTACTGATTCCTAGAAACTGGAGCAGTTGAATTTCTTGGAAATAGGCTTCAGTACAGATTCCTAGAAACTGGAGCAGTTGAATTTCTTGGAAATAGGCTTCAGTACTGATTCCTAGAAACTGGAGCAGTTGAATTTCTTGGAAATAGGCTTCAGTACAGATTCCTAGAAACTGGAGCAGTTGAATTTCTTGGAAATAGGCTTCAGTACAGATTCCTAGAAACTGGAGCAGTTGAATTTCTTGGAAATAGGCTTCAGTACTGATTCCTAGAAACTGGAGCAGTTGAATTTCTTGGAAATAAGCTTCAGTACTGATTCCTAGAAACTGGAGCAGTTGAATTTCTTGGAAATAGGCTTCAGTACAGATTCCTAGAAACTGGAGCAGTGGAATTTCTTGGAAATAGGCTTCAGTACAGATTCCTAGAAAATGGAGCAGTTGAATTTCTTGGAAATAGGCTTCAGTACTGATTCCTAGAAACTGGAGCAGTTGAATTTCTTGGAAATAGGCTTCAGTACTGATTCCTAGAAACTGAAGCAGTTGAGTTTCTTGAAAATAGGCTTCAGTACAGATTCCTAGAAACTGGAGCAGTTGAATTTCTTGGAAATAGGCTTCAGTACTGATTCCTAGAAACTGGAGCAGTTGAATTTCTTGGAAATAGGCTTCAGTACTGATTCCTAGAAACTGGAGCAGTTGAATTTCTTGGAAATAGGCTTCAGTACTGATTCCTAGAAACTGGAGCAGTTGAATTTCTTGGAAATAGGCTTCAGTACAGATTCCTAGAAACTGGAGCAGTTGAGTTTCTTGAAAATAGGCTTCAGTACAGATTCCTAGAAACTGGAGCAGTTGAATTTCTTGGAAATAAGCTTCGGTACTGATTCCTAGAAACTGGAGCAGTTGAATCTCTTGGAAATAAGCTTCGGTACTGATTCCTAGAAACTGGAGCAGTTGAATTTCTTGAAAATAGGCTTCAGTACAGATTCCTAGAAACTGGAGCAGTTGAATTTCTTGGAAATAGGCTTCAGTACTGATTCCTAGAAACTGGAGCAGTTGAATTTCTTGGAAATAGGCTTCAGTACTGATTCCTAGAAACTGGAGCAGTTGAATTTCTTGGAAATAGGCTTCAGTACTGATTCCTAGAAACTGGAGCAGTTGAATTTCTTGGAAATAGGCTTCAGTACAGATTCCTAGAAACTGGAGCAGTTGAATTTCTTGGAAATAGGCTTCAGTACTGATTCCTAGAAACTGGAGCAGTTGAATTTCTTGGAAATTGGCTTCAGTACTGATTCCTAGAAACTGGAGCAGTTGAATTTCTTGGAAATAGGCTTCAGTACAGATTCCTAGAAACTGGAGCAGTTGAATTTCTTGGAAATAGGCTTCAGTACAGATTCCTAGAAACTGGAGCAGTTGAATTTCTTGGAAATAGGCTTCAGTACTGATTCCTAGAAACTGGAGCAGTTGAATTTCTTGGAAATTGGCTTCAGTACCGATTAAGGCTGTAAAGTGACTACAGCAAACCAGAAGTAAAAAAGTTCAATAGAACCGATTCGCCAATATTTCTGTTTTTCAATCCAAAAAGGCCCAATAACGGCCAAAAAGGTAGACAGCTTGTATTTTCTTACTATACTACTGACAACTCGCTAACAGTAGTAGTATATCTAGCGACTGAAATGCACAGAGAACAAGGCGAAGATAAAAAACGGATTGCAAAAAAACTGAACCGGAGGGAGGACAGGAAAACCTTCGTCAGTGCGGAAAACTTTCAAATAAAACACGACTGGTCAGACCAAATCAGCTTTGAAGATCTTCACTGTGCAGTCCGCGCTGCCGGACACTACGTGGCCGGTCTCCGACCAGTCAACGCTGGTGACGATGCCGCTGTGGTCCCTCAGTTCGTACAGCGGCGCTTTCGTGCAGCGCAGGTCCCAAAGTTTAACGACGGTGTCGCAGCCGCAGCTGGCGAACAGCTGACTGCCGGGCTGGGGGCACCAGCGCACCCCGCACACCCAGGTGTCGTGGGCGTTGAAGCACGCGATCAGGGTGTCCCCGGAGCTCCTGGGATCGTACAGTCGGGGCTGCGGACCCGCGCAACCGGCTAGCAGGGCGCGGCCGTCCGGCCGGCTGTGCAGGCTGAGCACCGCGCTCGGCGCCCTAAGCAGGGCGGACTCGGCGCCAACCTCCACGTCCCACAGGCGGGTGCTGCAGTCGGCTCCGCCGGAGAACAGCTGATTGGCGCCGGCGTAGGCCACGGCGTGGACAGCGTCGCGATGCCCAGCCAGGGTGCGCAACGGCACTCGGCTGGGGACGGAGTGCTTGCTCTGGTGGCTGATGCCGCCTGGTCGGTGAGAGGAGAGCGACTGTTAGTGAGCGCTAATAATATCCCAGCAACTGAGGATCTGGGAGGCTGGTCCAGCAACTGACACTCTGGGAGGCTGGCCCAGCAACTCAGGATCTGGGAGGCTGGTCCAGCAACTGACACTCTGGGAGGCTGGCCCAGCAACTGACACTCTGGGAGGCTGGCCCAGCAACTGAGGATCTGGGAGGCTGGCCCAGCAACTGACACTCTGGGAGGCTGGCCCAGCAACTCAGGATCTGGGAGGCTGGTCCAGCAACTGACACTCTGGGAGGCTGGCCCAGCAACTGACACTCTGGGAGGCTGGCCCAGCAACTGAGGATCTGGGAGGCTGGCCCAGCAACTGACACTCTGGGAGGCTGGTCCAGCAACTGAGGATCTGGGAGGCTGGCCCAGCAACTGAGAATCTGGGAGGCTGGCCCGGCAACTGAGGCTGAGGATCTGGGAGGCTGGCCCGGCAACTGATGCTGAGGATCTGGGAGGCTGGCCCGGCAACTGAGGCTGAGGATCTGGGAGGCTGGCCCGGCAACTGAGGCTGAGGATCTGGGAGGCTGGCCCGGCAACTGAGGCTGAGGATCTGGGAGGCTGGCCCGGCAACTGAGGCTGAGGATCTGGGAGGCTGGCCCGGCAACTGAGGCTGAGGATCTGGGAGGCTGGCCCGGCAACTGAGGCTGAGGATCTGGGAGGCTGGCCCGGCAACTGAGGCTGAGGATCTGGGAGGCTGGCCCGGCAACTGAGGCTGAGGATCTGGGAGGCTGGCCCGGCAACTGAGGCTGAGGATCTGGGAGGCTGGCCCGGCAACTGAGGATCTGAGAGGCTGGCCCAGCAGCTGAGGATCTGGAAGGCTGGCTCAGCAGCTGAGGATCCGAGAGTATGACAGGTGGCCCAGCAACTGAAGATCCGAGGGGGGTACAGCAACTGGGATCAGATAATCCAGGTGGTGGGCAGACCTCAAAGCAAAGAGAAGTTCACACAAAAGCGCACCTGTCTCAGCCGCCGTGCCCTCGTCGCTGGAGCGCCAAAGTTTCACCTGGCCGTCGAAGCTGCCGGATGCGAAATGGCCGAACGCCGGGCCGGGACTGCCGGCCGCGCAGAGCACGGAGGATGCGTGGCCCTTGCACACGGCCAGGCAGCGAGCAGCGCCGGCCTCCCAGCGCCAGATCCGGCAGTCCTGGTCGTGCCCGGCCGACACAAACTCGCAGCTACTGTCGGCGTCGCCTTGACCATCGGTCGTCGTAGTCAGCCAATCGACGGCTTTCACTTCTTTCTCGTGAGCGTCGGGCAGCTTCAGGCTGAGCTCGGTGCCACCGTCAATGTCGCCAATGGCTACGCTGTAGTCATAGCAACCGACTAGGAGGTGCCGGCCGCGGGCGCGCACGCAGCTGACCAGATTGCCCAGCGCCAGCTCGGCATACGGCGCCGGAGCAGAGCGCCGGGGGAAATATTCGGCGCGAAGAACGGCGTCCATGGCCAGGCCGCGGTCCTCGACCAGCTGGCGAAGACTGCCGACCAGCAGCTCGTCCTGCACCAGAAATTCGAACTCAGCTGGCGTCGGACCGGAGTTTGCGTCCTCGGAGGCTGCGAGATTCAAGAGGAAGGGGATCCGAGAGGATTACTGCTAGCAAATGAATGGGAACTGGGTGGTTTTGATCGAGAATGACGACAGGAAATTGTTGATGAGGCATTGGGACGGGAAAATTTGGTGAGGGATGAAGATTGCGAAGTAGTTGATGAGGGACGAAGATTGAGAAGTTGTTGATGAGGGTCGGAGACTGGAAAGTGTTGATGGGGGTCGGAGACTGGAAAGTGTTGATGAGGGATGGAGAGTGGAGGCTGGGGAGAAGTTGGTGAGGGACGGAGACTGGAAAGTGTTGATGAGGGATGGAGACTGGGAAGTAGTTGATGAGGGTCGGAGACTGGAAAGTGTTAATGAGGGTCGGAGACTGGAAAGTGTTGATGAGGGACGCAGACTGGGAAGTAGTTGATGAGGGACGGAGACTGGAAAGTTGTTGATGAGGGTCGGAGACTGGGAAGTAGTTGATGAGGGACGGAGACTGGAAAGTTGTTGATGAGGGTCGGAGACTGGAAAGTGTTGATGAGGGATGGAGACTGGGAAGTAGTTGATGAGGGACGGAGACTGGGAAGTAGTTGATGAGGGACGGAGACTGGGAAGTTGTTGATGAGGGACGGAGACTGGGAAGTAGTTGATGAGGGTCGGAGACTGGAAAGTTGTTGATGAGGGACGGAGACTGGAAAATTGTTGATGAGGGTCGGAGACTGGAAAGTGTTGATGAGGGACGGAGACTGGGAAGTAGTTGATGAGGGACGGAGACTGGAAAGTTGTTGATGAGGGTCGGAGACTGGAAAGTGTTGATGAGGGATGGAGACTGGGAAGTAGTTGATGAGGGACGGAGACTGGGAAGTAGTTGATGAGGGACGGAGACTGGGAAGTAGTTGATGAGGGACGGAGACTGGGAAGTGTTGATGAGGGTCGGAGACAGGAAAGTGTTGATGAGGGATGGAGACTGGGAAGTAGTTGGAGGGATGGAGACTGGGAAGTAGTTGATGAGGGACGGAGACTGGGAAGTTGTTGACGAGGGACGGAGACTGGGAAGTAGTTGATGAGGGACGGAGACTGGGAAGTTGTTGACGAGGGATGGAGACTGGAAATGCAGTAAAAACCACCGTGCAATCAGGACTCACCATGATCTGAGGCCAGAAGACTCTTAACCATGTCACTGAGGTCCCCCTGCCGCTGTCCAGTTGAACATAGATCGGATAGTTGCTAACAGAAAATCTAAAAGCATGTAAACAAGTAGCATTTCGACTCTGTTTTAGTACAGTACAGTTAGACTTATTTTTATGATAGACACCAGAATGAAACTCACTTAGAATCCTTAGTCACAAAGGAAACTTGCACTCTCTCTGTCTCTGCATCATCCATGGTTGATGTTGAACACTGGAATTCGATTTGTAAATATTAGTCAAATAAAAAGTAGTTTGAGCATGACAAGCTTGAAAATAGCTATTGAAAGCTAACTGGAAATAACCTATAGAAAACCAATAGATTTGTCAGAAAATTATATTAAGTGATAATATAATAAGACATTGACATAACCTTTACTCATTCTAGCCTAGACTAAAAAGTTGGACATATTTTTGAAGGTGCCACATGCCCATATTGGCTATATATCTGATAACCAAGCTGAAAAAAGATTTATTTCTCTATTAGATCATCATTTGCAATTATAAATGGATTCTTGATTAGGATTAGGCTTGATTAGACTTGATTAGGAGGTTCTGTCTTATTTTCTGTATAATAGTAGGCCTACTAATATCTACCCAAAAAGCCTTTAGAATTTTTTATTACCTACTAATGCTAAGATTTGTCATCAAGAAATTTTTGATATTAAACAAACTAGTAGTAAACTAAGACTATGAGTTATAAAAAAACCACTAGCTTTTTACCTACTTAACAATTTTTTGTTAAAAGAAAGGCCTTTTTATATATATACAACTACAATTAGGCATACTAGCTAACCTTGCCAACCTAACTAATATACATTATAGAAAACCAAAGGTAAATTGTAAAAATTGATAAATCTTTCAAAAAAATCATAAATTTTATTAAAAAACTTATCTTCTTTTGGTAAATTGCAAGAGGTTGCATTTGTAGTCAAAAGAAAAATTTGTATAACTAGTACAAAGTTGCAGAATCTACAGTAGAATTGGAATAGAATAGGCTAAGCCTAACATAGTAAAATGCAGAATCTACAGTAGAATTGAGATAGAATAAGCTAGGCCTAACATAGTAAAATGCAGAATCTACAGTAGAATTGAGATAGAATA
This sequence comes from Macrostomum lignano, assembly GCA_002269645.1. NCBI lineage: Eukaryota > Metazoa > Platyhelminthes > Macrostomidae > Macrostomum > Macrostomum lignano. Next base: position 79,969 of record NIVC01002820.1, on the reverse strand, counting down.
AGCTAGGCCTAACATAGTAAAATGCAGAATCTACAGTAGAATTGAGATAGAATAAGCTAGGCCTAACATAGTAAAATGCAGAATCTACAGTAGAATTGAGATAGAATAAGCTAGGCCTAACATAGTAAAATGCAGAATCTATAGTAGAATTGGAATAGAATAGACTAGGCCTAACATAGTAAAATGCAGAATCTATAGTAGAATTGGAATAGAATAGACTAGGCCTAACATAGTAAAATGCAGAATCTACAGTAGAATTGAGATAGAATAAGCTAGGCCTAACATAGTAAAATGCAGAATCTATAGTAGAATTGGAATAGAATAGACTAGGCCTAACATAGTAAAATGCAGAATCTATAGTAGAATTGAGATAGAATAAGCTAGGCCTAACATAGTAAAATGCAGAATCTATAGTAGAATTGACATAGAATAAGCTAGGCCTAACATAGTAAAATGCAGAATCTATAGTAGAATTGGAATAGAATAGGCTAGGCCTAACATAGTAAAATGCAGAATCTATAGTGGAATGTGAATAGAATAGCACAATAAAATATAGAATCTATAATAGAGTAGGGCAGGCCTAGTAAATTGTAGAATAAACTATGGATTCTACTAACTTTTAAGTAAAATGTGAATGTAGGGCAGCAGAAATGTACTATGAACTATACATGTAAACTTATAATTGTAAAACTAAAATATTAAACCAAACTACTAGAGAAAGAATAAACAAATAGAAATTTATTCACTTATTAGCCATATTAGGCCCCTATTTATAAGAGAAATAATATGCACTACACAGTGCAATGCACTAGGCCTACTAGGGCCTATATACTAGTTGTTGTCCAACTTGTCTCATTGACTAAGCCCTATAGCTAGGGCAGGCCTAATAAAGGCCAAAGGCCCAAAGTTTAAAAAGGGGCCAACCTATATACTAGTCAAGCTGTGTGCATAATGCATTCTATTTAACCTAGTATTACTATCAAGTAAAAATTGACATAAAGCAAGTGAATAACACGAGTTTGCCCCTTAGCCCTACATCCATGTCGCTGCCACAACATTTGGTCCTAGATCATATTGCTTGACAGAACATATTGCGCCTCCCAAAAACCTAAGTTTGCGCCTCCTAAACTAGATTTTTCGCCCCAAACACCTTTTTTGCGCCCCTAAGCTTGACTTTTCGCCCCTACGGCCCTACACGCATTTTTGGCGCCCCTAAGCTTGATTTTTCGCCCCCATCTATACGCAGTTTTTGCACCCCTAGCTTAAAAATTGGCGCCCCTTATACTTGTGTTGGCGCCCCAAACTTAGACCGCATCCGCCCCCAAAATGAAACTCTAGATCCGCCACTGATACTGACAATAGGCCTACCGCCCGGCGCCCTATGGCCTATCAAGTTTTACCGTCTATTTAACGGAAGAGTAGACTAGCTGTGTCGCCTGCGTTACAATAGGCCTAAAATCAAAAACTAGATAGATGGACTGAAAGCAAGACAAGGCCAATAAAAATTAAATAAGCCTAGGACAAAACTAGAAACTGAAATGAAGGACCGGACACATTCGATCGTATACTTTCCTGGAAAAAACGAATTGCACGATAGGAACTTTGAAAATAGCTTGTTAGAACTGGAATTTTTAAAACAAAAATCAAAAGGTTTTAAGGGTTATAAATTTCACTTTATGCATCGGTTGTATTTCTCCTACATTTCTCAATGATAAAAATATCATACTAATAAATTAATGATGCTGTTCAAGTGTGAAATAACTAGATTTAAAATATCTGCACATCTGGCATAACAACAACATCAATTGATACGCGGCCCTGCAAGCAGAGGTCACAGTTAGAGCAGGGCGCGTCAGATGGCACGCCGCAGAGCCTGGGAGCGAACAAAGTCCGCTCCGTTGGCAGTATCGGGCGCCCCAGCGTCGCACAGCAGGCAGTCCACGTATCGACGGGTTCGGGCCTGACCCCGCCTGAACGGACCCTGTAAGGTGAGCAGGATTACGTGGCCCGCCAGTTGAAGTCGCCGCCGGCGTAGGATGGTGGACGGGCGCTGCATCTTGGCCCAATCGTACAGGACCTCGGTCCCGACGCTCTCGTCACTCGAAAGGCCGCACGGAGCAGCCCTGAGTGCGCCGAGTCCAGCTGCCGCTCAAGCGTAGCCGTCAGCGCCCACGTCTCGGCGTTGTATAGCAGGACGGTTTCGACCACCGCCTGCCACAGCTAGCCGAGCCCTCTCGCGGTCGGGTATGCGCTTCGGACTGGGGGCCGGAGGACGGCTCGGGTCGAACGAAAGGCGGCCCAGGCAAGTCCTCTGCGCCGCCGGAGGTCCTCTTTCACGTGGGGCACCAGACCGCCGAAGTAGGTGAACCGCTGGCAGCGTGCGAGCTTGGTCGTCTGCCCTTATGCGCCGCGGCACGTCAGGTGTCTGCTGGGATGTCGGCCGGCACAGTCAGCACCTCGGTCTTTACCGTGTTGACGATCAGACCAACGCTCGATGCCACCTCGACCAGCCTGTTGATCTGGCGCTGGGCGCCTTCAACGGACGAGGACAGGAACATCTGACATGATGTATGACGAAGTAAATCTAGCGCAGCGTAGCAGACCTTGGTACTCAAGAACGAACAGAACAGAATGCATGTAGTCCAAGAAAGCGATGTATTCAGCTTGCGCTCAATTGCTGAGTTGGCCACGTTTTTCAGAGTAGCGACGAAAAAATGTGTTATTAATAATACTCGTAGATCAAAACGTTATAAATGTTAGCAGCGACAGATTGGCTGAAAGTTACGTGGAAGCTGCATGGGCAACATTATTGATTGGCTGGAAATTTATCACTTGCCGACATATAAAAACCGATTCTAGAATATACACAGAAGTTATACAAAAAAAGGATACATTTACGTAGTCTACTGACAGTAAAGACAATAACATTTCACAAGTAAGTCAACCCCGCGCCAACATGTATATATGGCATTCTGTGTATATATGTGTATATGTATCCATGTATATGCATACATCGGGTATATATGCATAAAAATGAAGCTGGATCGCTGATGAGTGACAGCTAGGTTCGGTGAGAATTCGCAGGGTAGGCCGTAGCCGTAAAATTAAGTTGCACTTGTCTACAATATGGCTTGAAAGCTAGCTGGTAAGTTCAATTGGTGTTGCAGTAGCAAGTAAATGTGCATCTGCAAATACACGTACAATATGCGGCAACATACTTACACGCCTTTTACACAGATTTTGTATTTTACAGCACCATATCGGTTCCCAACAGAGAAAATTGTGCACACATGTGAATGTACTTAGTGTAAGCACAACATTTTTTTGTTTATGATATCATAAACTATGGTTAACATTCTGAATTTATTCAACAATATACTTTGAGCTATACATGTAACAATCAAACTCCATGAGCAGTTTTGGATTAATTGGTACATGTAAATAATCATTTAGGTACATTCATCACGCAGATCAAGTTCCGCCAATGGCAATAGAATCATCAATCCATTTCAAATACTGGTAGTACACATGCATCGGAATGGAATCTGATTTTCGTAATTTTTCAAGATAAGCTTCCATATGGGCATGAAAATACACGTGCGGTCTACATGTATATAATTGCGTAGCTTAAATATCGATCCAGCTACAGACTATCGCGCTGAGAGTTGATAGTGTATTTTCCGCCAGGACTAGAGCAGGATGATATAGCGCCATCTACAGGATCGGTGACGCGACTGCTAGCCGAAAGGGTGCTGTATCTGCTAGGATTCGGTGCTAAATTTGCCACAGGATCGACAACAGGCTCGCCGTAGTCGGCGCTAGCATCTGCGCCTGAATTGGTCTTAGCAATCTTTGCAGTGCCCGAAGTGTGGTAAATAATAAACACGGGACAGTCGCCAGTTTCATCAGCCTCATAGCGACCAACGAGCTCTCTAATCATCTCCATCGAGAACAGCGACCGGCTCTCCCTGTGCAGCTCTACACTGGTGCACAGCTGACAGTCGGCGCGTCCGAATCCGCCAAAGTAGGCCACCGAGCCGCCGCCGCTAAAATGCGGGCACTCCAGCACCTGAAGTTGGCCTCGTCTGTTTGCAAACAGCCAGACTGAGCCCAGCCATGGCACCGTGAAGCGACTGGGTACGAGTAGACTGAGGGAGTCCTCCTGGTCGGCTTAAAAATATTAGTAGGGTTAGACGCTTTTAGGATTCGGCACTTTAAACAGGTACATGTGTATATAGTAGCAAATCGCATATTGCATATAGCATAAAAAAAGTTAGGGTTTGACATTGTCCAGAGTTAATGTGCCGAGTACAGTGTCACAATAGCGTCCTTTTGAAGTACTTGTGCTTCTCAGGCTGCGCTAGCACAGTGTTTTGAGCTCTCCGTCTGCTTTAAGCGGAAGCCTTCTTGAAATTACTGTACTTTGGACTGCGGAGGGAGCCAGAGCTTGTCATCAGACTAGTTCCCATGAAAAAGGGGAAAAGGCCCACTAGTGAAGCCACTAGTGACGTTGAGACGGGAAAACAGACAGTCCACTAACAAAGCACTGGTGACAGCCACAGAGCGCGAACCAAGAGCAGGCTGGGCCAAGCTGCCCAGCACTGCAAACAGAACACGGGGAAAAACGGGGCGGGAACAGGAACAGAGAGCAAAAGATGGGAGCTGTGCCCCAGCGGCAGGCGACAGCTCAGAGCGAGGGAACGGGAACTGCTGACTAGAGTGAGACACCAAACAGTAATACTAGTGACTCACTACACTTTTATAATTTCATTTTTTACATGCCGCTTAATCATTTTCAAATCTGCGATCTGGGATCATTTGTAAATCACCATCATCAAGTAATTTAAATTTAACTTACCAACGAAAAAACCCTGATCGATGGTGACATATCGAATCTTGACTCGGTGCTGCTGCGGCCCACCCTCGAACCAGATGATCTCGGCGCCAGAGTCCACGTAGCGCATTGGCGAGAAGTCCAGCCGCATCTCCGCCTGCAGCTGGAACGGCTCCTTGCTGTAGGCGTTCAGCACTACTCGGCGGGAGATGGTGTAGAATGAGCACAGCAGGATGCGCGTCTCACTGACCGATACCTGGGAGGTTTTTCGAACAAGTGAGTTTTAGATTTGATCTGCAATCTGCTTTAATAGTGTTTAAAGATTCCATATGGTCGAGTTGTACATAAATGTAGCTTTTTCTTAACTAAAGTGTGACAATTTTTAATCTCAATTGCAGCAACTTGAATTGGACTTAGTGAACATTTCGGATGAATTTCAGTCATTATTATCAGTACATGCCTACTTAGCACATCCATGTACGAGGTGTGGCCAAAAAGTAACGAGAATTTAGCTACAAAAACTTTCTGAACAAATAAATGCAAATTCAGTCAACTGCACCCTTCAAAGTAATTGCCGCCACTTTCAACACATTGCCTCAATTGCTGGTGCCAGCTCCTGATGCAGCCCTGGAAGTCCTCCTTCATGATGCCCCTCAGCACCCCTGTCACACTCTCCTTGATGGCATCCAAGTCTTCAAATCTGGATCCTTTGAGAACCTGCTTCACCTAGGGAAAGAGCCAGGAATCACACGGCGCCATATCCGGTGAATAAGGTGGATGGCGCAACTCTGCGACCAGTCTTTTGGCCAAAAACTGTCTCAATGTCCCGATGACCAATCGCAGCTGCTTCTGATCGTCATTGAGGAACTTTGTCACCATCTTTGACGCTCTCCCGTCCATCCCCGGAATCGCTTGTGCCACTAATACACTCTTGCCTGAGACATAGCATCATCTCTATGTTAAAGCACAAAGCAGCTGGAGGCATTCCGATGGCTTCTTGCCGAGTTTCACCTAAAACTTGATGTTGATTAGTTGCTCATTGTTTATTTTTTGACACGGCAGTGTGACAGCTATAATGAAAAATAATTAAAAAATCATGAAAACCAAAACATTTCGACACAATACTGCTTTCTATAAAAGCTGAGAAGCTGAGCTTCAAGAAGACATCGATTAATTTTAGTAGAAGTTTGTATTTTCAGATTTAAGCAGCAATTCTCGTTACTTTTTGGCCACACCTCGTATACTCAGCAAAATCGAAAAGTCGCCATCACAAAAGATTCCGTCTGTGGTCCCCACTTTTGAGAGTGCAGGTGAAGTCTCTCATTCTTTGCGAGTGACGCAACTCAGGTACACCGCGGCAGACTTGAGTTGAGGAATGAAAGTCGGGGGAGCGGTGTGCAAGGGTTGGACGGATTAAAGCTACCCCTGAGTTTTCTCGTACCTTTTACTTCATACTAGTCCAAGAGAAATTGCTCACTGGCGCATAGAGTGGCGACTTTTCAATGTTGCTGAGTGTAGTGATCCGCTAGTTGGTGTTAGGCGTCGCACTTTGTCAGCAGTCGCCCTTGCCTTCGCCCTCGCCCTGGGTTGCTGTCTGCCGCTGGTCAGCTTCCCGCCTCCCTCCTTTTGTCTGTCTGTTGCTGCTCCCTTCCCTCGTTTTGCCCCTTCGTTTCCCAGCCCTCAGCTTCTCTCCTGTGGGCTGTCGCTGTTTCGTCAGTCTCGTTTTCCCCTGTCATGTGAGCCAGTCACATGACAGATTTCTCGTTTTGGAGTCTTAAAGTTTACTGCACTCGCTGGTCCTGTTTACTGGAGAGTCACGTGCTTTCGGTCCCCTCCCTTCTCTAAGGAGAGGAGTGATTCATGTTGCTAAAAATAGCAACTGAGTCACAGCCGCGTGTACTTCTGCCCGGAGACCCCAAGTGACGTCAGTTCTAAAAATAGAACGAGTCACGAGGTCTTGAGCGCATTGGGACTGTGCCCGGAGGCCATGAGTGACGTCAGTTCTAAAAATAGAACGAGTCACAAGATCTTGTGCAATGGGACAGAGGTGAATCCCGCGCTATAAATAGGACCCCTCTCCCCCTTGTTTCCGTCAAGGAGTTTTCAGTTATCAGTATTTGTAGCCGAGTTCCTGAGATTCTGACTATTCGTCTTCGGAATCTTCTTCTTGTCAAGTTTTCCAGACTTCGTTCAGTTGCCCATTTAAGCTATCACCAATTGGCCTGACTAAAACTTAGACGCCCAAGCCTAAGGGAGGCTAACACTGCCTTCCAGCCACCCCTGAGCCCGGCGGGGATCTGCTGACTAGGACGCCTTGTTCATTAATCTGCAAATCTGCACTCTGTGCTGAGTTCGTTGACTTGTTTATTTCGTTCCGACGCGAAGCTCACCTCACCGAAGGCCGAGACCTGAAGGAACTGGTGGCAGCACTACCTACGCTACTGAGAGAGTTAAGAAGGCTTCCGAGTGAGAAGACGGAGAGCCCAAATCACTGAGCGGGACAGCGAGACAGCCCCGAGACAACCATAAGTACTTCACTGAGTATATGCTACACAGTGAATTAGGGTGCATCAATGATGCCTATGGGGCTGTACACTTTGTGTGAGCGTGTGTACTGCGTGCCTGTGTACAGTATCGCGCAATTGTCGCCGTACACGCATGTGCTCATGAGCCATCGGAATTGAGCAAAATTGTCGCTGAAAGCGCTGCGCCAGGGTGCCTACAACTCTTTTGCGAGTGTAATATTATGGTCTCTTGCAACAGATTTAGGTAAAGGTGCCCTGCCATTGCTGCCCTGATACCCAAGTGGCTAATCTTACTTAAGTTGGACGTGCGTCATGATACATCCGCAATTGGCAGCCTTCCGAACCTTGTGCGTTTGCTTACTTCTGTTACGAACTTTATCCAATTGTCGGCGGCAAAGTTTTACGTGCTTCAAATTTGGTTTCAAACAAAGCAAACTCTGTCGTAAGAACAAATTAAATGCCATTGCAAATCAAAGTACTAACCTGAAAAGGCGACTTGGCCTCCTGCGGCACGTATCTCTCGCCAGCGTCGCTGCAATCTAGCATCGATACAAGCTGCAACTCCGGCACCGACAGACGCCGGATGCAGTTATCAGACTCGCTGGGCAAATAGAAAATTTTATCGGTATAGCAATAGCAGGGCAGGATGGTCAGGCCAAAGTGCAAAGTTCTCAGGAGCGTCAGCTGGGCGTCGAATACCAACAGGCCAGAGCGGAACGCGCCGCCAGCATTGAATCGGCAGTTGAGTAAGAAATGGCCGCAGTGCGACAGCCAGCTGTGCACGACGCCTTCAATTTAGGAGTACACGTAATTAATATCGATTCGGTGAATGAGGATACGTTCTCAGTGCTTTTATACAAAAAGGTAATAAAATGGCAATGGTACTCTACACTTCAACAGCCAAGAAAAGAAGTTCAAACTGGTCTATCTATTGGCCACCCGCAGAGCTGAACTCTCCCTTTCAGAGAGCACCATAGCTGCCGGCGACACTGGGGTACCTCCCTGGGCGGCGCCAACCCTTCGTCCATAACGACGCGTCGGCCGTTCAGGGATTAGCGGAATGGGCGTTTGCGCCTTCCCGCTGAGTCCCCTTCAGGGACAGCCCTGCAGCTAAGTCAAGTAAGTCAAGGTCTATCTAATAGCTTTTACAAGTTCTCGGCAGTGTTACACCTTGCTAGGACAAGCGTATAACTTCCGCATTATTTATACGTCAAAAAATAGCACACAACTCACTGGTAATTATTGCGTTCTCTATCTGCCTGATGTACACAAGCCGCACAGCTCGGAACTCATCCACCTGAACTCCTCCAGTAGGCACTGACTGTTCAACGGCTACTCGGCAAAACTTTTTAACCACCAACTGGCGCTGCTCAACGAGGGCTGCGTAAACAACGCCGATGCGGTCGCTGGAGTCGGCTTCGTAGTCCCAGTCGAAGACGGAGACTCGAGGCGAGAAGGGCAATAATATTGAGGTCATGTTATGTGTGAGCAGCAACTGTTTTGCTTTGCAGTACTGCGTTATGTGAGTGCTGCATTAAGAATTTGGGAATGATGGCTAGCTGGTTAATCGCAGCTATATAAGTCTTAGTCGTGATTCGCCCCATAGACTAATTGGTCACATAGATTTTTGGGAGAGATTGATTTACTTTGTCACTACGAGTATTTGAAGCGAAATTTATTAGCATTGTTAAGTTTATTCTTGTTGAAAATCATGCATAAATAACTCCATGACTGAAGGTTCACATGTTAATTTAAATAACTATATTGATTAATATTGGAGACTGTGCATGTACAGCTTACACCGCCTATAAAAACTCTGTATTTTGGAAACAAAAAACAATAAGACTTTGCCAATAAATCCACAGATAAAAAAATATCACACGTTAAGAGCAATACATGGTCTGAAGGTTTTTTATACTTATAGATCTTGTTATAAAACATTTTATTTGGATGAATTTTTATTGTTTCCACGGGTATTTCAAACGCAAGCACATCTTTAGATAGAACTCTGAATCTATCTACAGTGTATCTTAGATCAAATAATTTTTGTCAACTTATTGTCGGCTTATGGCAGTGTAATTGTTTTCTCGGCCTCTATCGTTATGATGCCTTAAGGTGAAAAGCTGGGTCTGTTGTTAGTCACTCATGCGCCCAGACTCTCAGGAAATCTCGCCAGATAGGAATTAAAAATCTTATTGTTCACATTGCAGACAAGCCTGCCAAATGCAGCCATCAGAGTCTCTACCATTTCGAATTCGCTTGAGGTTGTGTGCACTGAACCGGTAATTTATAAACAGACGCACTTTTTCATACTATAATCACGTGTTTCTTTTTAAAGACCTGTTTGCGCTTGAAATATCAGCGAAAAAGCGTTTCAAACTTCAGCTTGAAATCAAATTTGCCATAAAACTTGACTTTATTAAGCAAAATGAAGACCATTTTGGGATTTAGCGCACTGAATTATCACAAAAATCAACCAAAAACCACAGATCTTTTAAATAATACAGACTTGTTGACCTGCATAAAAATAGCTCGTATTATGCCAGTAATATTCTAATTTGAACTACAAACGAAACTCAACAAGCGGTAGGTAAGCAGCAAATTTTTTTACCAAACTTTTTTAAAGTACATGCACATGCATCACTGTTGCATCAGCAGAATCGCTGCTCATTTCCTGCTCTCCTCTGTCAAACACCTGCAATGAATGGATGAGAATTTTATGAGTAAAATGACTTCTCGTTGAGGGAAGAAGCTTTGATTTTTCACACGAGTGTTTCAGTACCTTCAACCGCTGCGCCACCTCGTCAGCCAGACGTCTGGGAATTACGGCGAGAGCCGCCTGCAAATCGCGCCAGGGCTCGATCAGCAGCTTGGGTTCACGGCAGAAACTGGCACCCACGACTAACTCCTGGATGTCCGCACCAACTCTAAGGGCAACGGTGTTGACCCAGCGATGAGCATCCTCATCTTGGGGCGTTAACTCCAATCGGAGACTGTGCAGGAAGGCGTCAAAGTTTACATAGTGATAAGTGACGTAGTTCTGCAACCGCAGCGGGAAGCAGTCGGATAAAACTGCCGGCAGGAACTCAAGCTCGGGACGCTGATCAAACTCAAAGCAGAATTTCCAGGCTGAGTCGTTGCTCCACAGGTAGTGCCACATCAAGTCCTTTGTAGCTTCAGCAGCGGACCTTTCAGACCGCCATGAGATGCCTTCGCTCACTGTGTGCCCTCTGCAGTCTGCAAGCACCTTCAATGCTGCATCCCGGTCTCTGAACTTCAGAAACGCTAGTGCTTTAAGAGTTTCTCGAGCCGTGCGGGCACAATCTGGAAGCTGGCTAATGTGCTGCAAGAGCGACTGCTTGAGCTCTGGACTGCAGCAGTCACGCTGAGATAGGCGGACAAGCGACTCCCTCACCAAATCGTAAATCTCATGATATTCTACGGCGGCAGACATTCGAACTTTATTTGCTTTCATTCGAGGCAGAATTAGAAACGGATGGAAGTGAAATGTTCCGGTATTAGTAAGGGGCCTCAATGTATGGATAAATTTAATTAATAACTCCGGAAGTCTTTTCATAACGTATTGAAGCACTCTAGATATTTCTTGAGAACTGCTTTTGTCTGCACCTTTTAGGTACAGAGCAGCATCGCACAGAAAGAAGTGGTTCATGATTTTGTCTTCTGGCTTAGTTGCAGCTTCATCTTCGCTGCAGCTGCTCTTGACGCTGCTTGACAAGATTTGCAATGAGCGTCTGATTTGACTCACGAGATTTTCCGGCTTCCATTGGTCAGAAGGTGTCTCCTCCAGCATTCGAAACGTGATGGTTTTCACGTGATACGCCTTCACGCCTTGCACTCGACGGCAGATGACTTTTTTAACCAGATACTTGAGCGTCACGAATAGCTGTCCCTGCAACGTGCTGAGACTTCGGAGTAGCCGCTTCTCAAGGAAGGTTGTGCTAACGCGAAGTTGCTTACCCGATTTCTTCGGTGGTGCAGCATGCACCACGTGACAAGGCGAGTTTGTCAATTCGCTCTCGAGTGACTGCAGTATCGAGTGAGCAATGTTGGAAGCTGATCGCCGGGACGGAAGAAGGGGCGCGATGGGAGGGTAGCAATAGAGACGGCAGGCTGCAACTATATCCACTGCCGGCTTCAGCGAGGAGCCCCGGAATGGCTTGGCTGGGTTTGTGGCTGAAAATAAGATTTAGAAAAAGTAAAACATTAGCATTTTTTTTAAAAATCGATCACATAGCTAGATAGATAAAAATATCATTTTAGTACAGTATACTGGATCAATCGCATAGACTAAAACCAAATTTTCATTACCGAATCCGGAGCAGAGAATGTGTCCATTTGTGTATTCAACTGGATGCAAATTCCTTTCTTTACAGCTGCAATGATGCTTGAGATGGTAGAGTCTGCCCCGAACCAATTCCATCACGTCAATGTCGGACTCGATATCAGTTTTCCCATCGAGACTCGTCAGACTGTTACCCCATCCTTCGGAGAAGCTTCCAACCACAAAAATATCTTCGTACGCGATTCGATTTCTTAGAATCTCCTGAAGGACGTCAGCCGCAGCTGCCTGAAGGGCAGCGTGCAACTGCTCGCCCAGCTCAGTTTCGGTCGAGGGGACTCTGAAATTCCAGAAAATTTTAGTTTTGTTCCCTTTCGTTTCCTTAATATTTAATGAATCTAGCGGTTGCGCAACAAAGGAAAGATTTTTTCTACTGAGAAATTCGGTAGGCTCATAAGCACTACATTAATACCACAATGGGACAATACTACTGAGAAATTTACTTAAAATACAGATTTAGGGAACAGATTTGGCATTCGATGCGTACGATTCAGCATTTAAATTAAACTAAAGAGAACTTAAGTATTTGCACTTTTATAATAAAAAACTTGATCTGAGACACTCACTCTTGATCATTAGCATCCATCGCGCTGGATCCAGAGTCATCGTCCAGCTCTACTTCCGTCCAATAAAGCTCAAGTTCCTCGAAGTGATATTCAGCTAAAGTGAGCAGCGTCACCACTTGATGGTGCTTCAACAGAGACGCTGCCTTTAGTGGCGTCAGGCCGTCCATTCGCGGAATGCTGACGTCGGCTTGTGCTTGAATAAGCGAATCCACAACTTTATGATGCCCATTTAACGATGCAGCAAATATCGGCGTGCAACCTTCAATACAACGGCAGTTCAGGTCGGCTTGAGCCTTGATTAGTAAATCCACCACCTGGTTGTGACCACTTTGTGCAGCAATGAAGACTGGTGTGCAGCCGTCACTTTTTACAATATTGACATCGGCCATCGCACGAACCAGAAGGCTGACTACTTTGCTGTGACCTTGAAAGCATGCGGCAAATAGAGGAGTGCAGCTATCTGAACTGCTCAAGTCTACAACAGCTTGCGCCTTAATTAGCAAATCTACTATTTGAATATGATCACTCAAAGCTGCAATGTACAGGGGTGTCATTCCGTTTTCTCCTTGGCAGTCAATATCGGCTTTTGCTTTGATCAGTGTCTCAGCTATTTGGTAATGACCATTTTGACAGGCAATGTATAGTGGCGTTGTACCGAAGACGTCTTCTCTAATGTTGACGTTTGCGTGAGCTTTGATGAGCGACTTAACTACGGGCAGATGATTATTCAGGGATGCAACATATAGCGGCGACATTCCATCGTCGCATTGCGTATTGACGTGAGCTCCTGCTTTAATGAGTAAGCTCACAGCTGCATGGTGCCCGTCTTGTGAAGCGATGTATAACGGGGAAGCCCCAACGCTGTTTGGAAGATCTACGTCAGCCTCAGCCTTTAAAAGTGAACTGGCAATCTGATGATGTCCATTCTGACAGGCCAGGTATAGTGGTGACGAGCCTGTTTCTCGCTGAAGATTAACGTCTGACTGAGCTTTGATAAGAAGTTGCACCACTTTGAAGTGATTTTGCTCTGATTCAATGCTCAGAGATGAGCCGCCTGAGTTTGTCGAAAGATTGACGTCAGCTTGTGCTTTGATCAGCAAGCTCACCACTCTTTCGTGGCCGTTTTGTGATGCGTAATAGAGCGGCGACGCTCCATCTTTGTCTGTAGCGTCAACTTCGGCTTGAGCTCTGATAAGAAATTTCACCACCAGATGGTGACCGTTTTGAGAAGCGATGTGAAGAGGTGTGCACTTATAATCGTCCGGCTGATTAACATCTATCTGTGCATTTACAAGCATTTTAACTACGCGGTGGTGACCGTACTGGGATGCAGCAAATAGTGCTGAAGTGCCTTTCGCTGCTTGGATATCGACGTTAGTTTTTGGGCATCGTAGCAGCTGTTGGACTACACGAAAATGACCTTGGATTGATGCAATGCAAAGTGGTGACATTTTATCGTGCTTTTGTAAGTTGACATCTGCTTTAGCCTTAATGAGCCTGTCAACCACTTCGAAATGTCCGTTCTGGGCGGCAACATAGATAGCTGTTGCTCCATGATCATTTTGAAGATCGACTTTGGCATCTGCCCGGATTAGTGAGTCAGCCACTCTAACATGACCTGTCTCAGATGCAGCATGCAGAGCAGATGCGCCCTCTATGAGCTGAAGGTCGATAACAGCTCCTCCCTTAATTAGCGAGTCTACGACCTTATTGTGGCCTGAAGCGCGGCAGCCATAAGTGATGATACTCCACTTCTTAGTTCATGATGAACGTCGGCCTGTGCCTTGATGAGAAAATCGACCACCTTCGAATGACCTTGTCGGGAGGAGATGTACAGCGGTGAGCAGCCACTGATTTCAAGAATGTCAACATCCGCCTGCGCCCTGATTAGCGAGTCCACAACTTCATGCTCTCCAAACTGCGAGGCGATGTACAATGGTGTAGCTCCCTCGAAACTCTGAAGGTTCAAATCGGCTTGAGCTTCTATAAGCATCTTCACAACTGGGTTATGACCATTCTGTGATGCAATATAGAGTGATGTGCATCCGTCGCACCCTTGAAGATCAACGTCCGCACCCGCCTTAATCAGCGACCTCACCACACGATGGTGGCCGTTCTCCGAAGCAGCGTACAGAGGCGTATTGCCATCGATTTCCGAAAGACCAACATTCGCGCGTGCTTTGATAAGGGCGTCCACCAGGTTCTGGTCGCCACGCTGCGATGCGACGTACAGTGGCGTCTCCCCGGTACTTAATTGGCAATTCACGTCACATACAGGCGTGCCGAAGAGCATTTGAGCTATTTGTTCGTTTCCCACCACGCAAGCCAGGTGCATTGGAGTCGCAAGTTCACCGTCATAAAGTATTGGTCGATCAACCCTCATACCTGCAGCAAGCGCTTGTTCTATTAGTTGGACATTTTCTGCTTCAATAGAAGCCATAAACTCATGCTCACCGATGTCAGAACCGTGAGAAGTTTCTTTTTTTCCTGACATGATTCAACGTACAAGAAAATTTTCACACTATACAGAAACTTACTGTCGATTAGTCAATTATAGTTACGAGGTCCTACATTTTGTGCGTTGTCTATTCAGTTGTCGCTGGTTGGGCTTCCTTTTAGGTAGCATGGTAGCCTATTTATTATATAAGAAGGCCAAACGCATGGCCCACGCGATACCGCGCAGAAGAAATTTTCTAAACAGCAACAGTGTCGGCAATTATTGTTCCTAAGTGCTTTTAGACTGGTGGGGGTAGACATATGACGCGAATTTGGTGACAGTGTACACTCGTACCATTACCATGTACAATAAATTTGAGTACAGGGAGGCACAGGTAAAATGTGAAAAAACGCTTGACAACACTTATAGCCTACTGTACTGGGGCATCGTACACTACTCTGAACCTGAATATGCTTTTGGACAAATATGGAACGTCGAATACGAATACATATTACGTATTAATATACATGCATGTTTTTATATGCTAAACTGTATTCAGTAGAAAACCAATTGACACGCTCGTCCGCGTAAGCAGCAGAGGACATTGGTACATGTATATGCCTACTTTGTGCAGTCTTTCCTATCTAGCCTCCCAATTCCCTCTTCCCTGACTGTCTTCCTCCACCTCTTCTGTCGCAAGCTACAGACGTAAATTACAATGTGTGTACACTCTAGCTAGCTAGCTGTCTCTTCCCTCTCTTGTGTCTAGTTCATTTCTGATTACTTCCTCATAGCAATTCTCGGTCCCAAACACATGCAGGAAAAAGTCTTCGACACCGCTTCGTGCAGTGTTGAATTGATAAATTTGGTTTGTTGTTTTAACACTCTCGACACTCTGAGCTGGAATTGTCTGCTCCGAATTGTCCATGTTTGTTAGTTTAAAAAGATGATTTGTGTCAGTTGTTAATAATATCCCGAATAAAGCCATGTGTACGAACCATCAATTATATATTATATAAGTATTGTTCCATGCGAGCTTTACGGGTAATTTTCATTTGCCCAGCTACATGTATCGGGCGATTGGCAGCTCTCAAATATCAAATTCCGCCGTTGTTTAATATCGAAGTAGCATTCAATTTGCTAGCAATGTCGTTAAAACATCGGCCAACTTCTGATTATGGCAGCACGGGCACCGGTAGCATATATCAGATACGATTGGAACAATACCATGAACTATGGCCCGACTCACTAGAAATAAACTTGAATACACACGTACTGTACAGTTATTATTAGCGGAATAGCCGGAGGAGGAACAGAGGAAAGCAGAGGAGTGCACAAGGACTACTAAACAACACATAGGACATTACTTGCAAATATTGGCAGAATTCGAAAAGGTCGCTTTGAATGTATGTGTCAATTGGTTTAAAAAAATTACTAGAAATTATAAATTTCTAGTGAATAAAGCCTTTTATGTGCATGAATTCCGACTAATCATTTGTACGAGCGTACTATGGCCACTAAATCAGTTTCGTCACAACTTTAATCCGAATTCAACTTTCGTACGTAGCTGTCTTGTACCAACACGTCCGGTTTGCTGTCTCTCAGTTTCAGATTAATTGTTTTATAGTGGTCTTTAGGAGTGCATACAGCATGAAATCAAACTGTACTGCCCTCCCTGGGCAATATATTGGGCAAGGACGTTCTTGATTTTACCCTCAATTTCATTCAAATTCCAACTCACTTTAGACAATCGGAAGTTCAACTTCGACACTTCTAGCTCGATTTATACGTGTACATGTATGTCTACATTCATTTTAGATACACTCCTTTTCAGTCTCGACAGCAAGCGCAAATTTCTATGAGGAAGAAAGGCTATGTTTTTGGCGCTGAGAAAAAATTCATTTCATTTTCGTCAAACTCCAATTCATGTCGACAATCTGTTGACGCAACTTCTATAAACTCTGATTCACTTTCGTCAAAGTACGTCCAAAATCGTCAATTTGTGTGTGAAATTGGAAATAAAATGTTTTACAACGGTTAACTTTTTTAGTTGGTCCTTTGATGGTATTGCGAATAAAAATAATTTTTTACATGCAACCAATTACTCGTATAGGTAAGGAATAAAACAAAAATAGGCGGGCTAGAGAGCTAGAGGTCAAAGCCCCTTGTGAGACACAAAACGAAGCCGTTCTAGGTAACGCTTTTGCTGTCTTCCTCCTGTCTTCTTGGAGCCTTCGACAACGTTCTCTTCGAGGCTTTCGACAGAGCTTTACGTGCAAGAGGGGAAACCACTCGCACCTTACCCGGTGGATCTTTGATCAGCCACCGTACTGCCACCGCGCACCAACGGACGGTAACCGTCTGCAAAGGCAGCCCCCAAGGCGGTGTTCTCTCTCCAGCTCTCTGGAACATGGTCATCGATGAGCTCCTTCAGGACAGCCATCTTGACCCCATCCTTAAGGTCGGTTATGCTGATGATGTCACAGCCGTGACATCCGGGCCATTACCTGAAAGCCTATAAGCCTATGATCTTCTACAAAACTTTATTTGCTCTGCTGAATAATAGGCGGACAGGTGTGGTATCAGGCTCTCCGAGATCAAAACTGTCGCGATCATGTTCACCAGCAGAGTTAATTGGCGTATTCGCCCACTAAAGCTTTACGGGGAGGAAATCCCATCCTGTAAGCAAACCAAGTGTCTCGGCGTTACGCTGGACCACAGGCTGAGCTGGTCCACCCACGTTCAGGCCAAAACCAAAAAAGCCCTCGCGATTCTTGCGCAGTCGCGCAGAGCCGTCGGCACCACATGGGGCCCAACCCCGAAGCGGCTCTGGTGGATCTATACCGCAATAGTCCGGCCGGCCGTTACTTACGCCGGCCTGCCCTGGACCTGCGCCTTGCAGATTAAAACCTGCCACAAAGCCCTAAAAAGGTGCAGGGACGTGTGTCGCATGATCATGAAAGGCCCGCTCTCTGCTCCTTTTGACGGCCTCAACGCCTTCCTCTGCCTCCCACCCTTGCACATCTTATTCCGCCGGGAGGCTGCTAAAACCACCCGCCGGCTCATCGAGGCTGGCGTTAGCTTCAAGCCGCAAAGAGCGATGACGAAGCGCAAGTTTCTGCCGCACTCTGACCTGTGCCTTAAAATTCTGAAGAAGAGCGGGAGTGCGGCTGTCCTTTCGGACACTGAGCCGCGCTCCCTCAATCTTTAACAACGCTTCAAGGTCACTTTCCCCTCCAGGGAGAACGCCGACGACAGCTGGGCCCCTCCACCAGGGGGTCCACTGCTTCACTGACGGATCCTCCAAAAACGGCACATCCGGCTTTAGAGTTTGTATCCTTATCAATGGCCGCGTGATCGCCACTCACGCCCAACACACTTGCAGACTCTCCAATGTCTTCCAACCATCAGCTCTTGTGCAGCTGAGCTCTCTGCAGGGACTTCAAAGACATACTAATCTTCTCCCACTCTGACAGCCAGGCCAGGCCGCCTTGCTGGCACTGTGTCGCACCACTACCAACTCCCGAACAGTTCACGACTGTATTGGGCATGCAGCTCAACAACCTGGGTCGGAGGAACACCGTCCGGCTTACCAGAGCCCAGGGCACGCAGGGTTCAGAGGTAGCGAGCTCGTTGACTCCCTCGCTAAGACGGGTAGGCTCCAGCTCGCTCCTTGGCCCCTCGCCTCTGGCCCCCATCCCCGCCACGGTCTTTAATCGCCAGATTAACGACTGGGCGGATATCCTGCTCCTGCGCAGATGGGATGGTATTTCCGACTGCCGTCAATCCCGGGCGGCAGTGCCCAACCCGTCCCTCAAGCTGCAGAGAATGCTTTTGAACCAAAATCGAAAAGATATCCGCGCTCTCACTATATGACCTTCACAGGTCACGGTTGCTTTGCCAGGCACTGTTTCCTCCGAGGCGTCCGCCGGAGCGAACTCTGCCCCTTTTGCAACCTTGAAAATGAAGGTGCCAACTATCACTTCATCTGCTACTGTCCGGCCTTCAAACGAGACCGGCTACACTACCTCAGGCCCAACCCGTCCCTGGATGACGCTTGCCGGCCCGAGAACATCCCACGACGCACCCCGGTTCCTCCTAACAAACGAGCCTCCGTCTTCCCCACCGAAGACAACGCTGCAGACAGGACTGACAGACCTCCCTGATTGGCCCCGCGCCCTAGCCTATGCGGGCTCTTCAAGGATTAGCGGAATGGGCGACGCTCGCCTCACCGCGTTTTCGGATTGCCCTGTAGCTAAGTCAAGAAGTAAAGAGACACAAAACGCAGGTTATATTTACATAATTAATTATATTATAGATGTAAAGCCCCCTCTATAGCGACGCACCCACAATGCATGCACCCAACATCGCAGCCAACAACCCCCTCCTTACAAAAGGCTCCTCACAATTCAAAAAGCGACAGCAATTATTAGCAGCAAAACTATGGAAAATGAGTCGAGGTAAAGGTACATTGTTTGAAAATGATTGATGAGGACGCATCTTTTTTCAATCTTTAAACCGCACATTTAGCTTCGACGCGCTTTTTCCCATACTGCCAGTAGGCTAGCTTAGGATTTTTTCTCTATTCTCTCATCTAGGCTGAGTTCTATACTAATTTATGACATTACTATTAATTATTATGTTAGGCATTCAATGTACTTCCCTTAGGATTCTAATTTTGGGTGTTTACACATCTTTGAAGGTCAGGCTGTCTGGGTCTGAGGCGGATTGACCTCCAACAGTCTAGACAGGCGACACTAAGTCTGGGAGGAATGTTTTACAATCTCATTCTGACCCCCCGATTTGTGACCTTTTCACTATTTTTAGTTACTTATGGCGGTCTAGCTGTCACTTTTGGCTCCAGCCTGTCTGGGTCAAAGAGGTCTTTCCAGTTTTCTCCCCAGTCGCTCTGTTGCCTTCTCCTTTGATTTATGGGCGTTTTGCAGTCACTTTTGGCGCCAGGATGTCTAGACAAGTGACTTTTATTATGCTTTGCACATGATTTATGACCGCACCTGTCAACTTCTTGGGGTCTGAAGGCCACCTGGTGGGGTGGGTTTAGGGTCTTGAGCTCAGCCAATCAGAGACGACCTGACTGCCCCCGGCTCGTCCAATCGGAAAATTCGGCGCCTATTTTAACAAAAGCTCTCAGCCAATCAGAAAATTCGGCGCGCGTTATAACAAATCGGCCGCATGAGAGCTATAGAAGGCGGCAACTCGACCCGCGCTCGAAACAACTTGGCCAGCTGATACTGCCCTTCAGGCTATTCTCCCTGCGGTCCTGCCGACCTGATCCCCCTTCCCCCAGCAGTTTCGGCTTCAACAGCTAAGTTCCCCCTGGGAAGCATCATCAATATCTCCCGGCAGTGATCTAAGAGCAGCAACGACAACCGGAAAGTGAAGAGTACCGGCGGCACTCGTCAGTTAAGATCAGCAGCAGCATCCCATCCGAGCGCTTCGGTCTCTGTGGATCCCTTGGCTACCGGCAGTTAGGTCCTCTGATTGGTTTGGTGAGAGGCTTTCTTGACCTGCTTAACTGGGTGCGCCCTTTGTTTGACCCCTTCCTAGGTAGTCTGATAGGATTTGCACTTTTGCTTACTTGCTTTTTGCGTGCCAAACTCGAGGCAGAAGTGTCATCCATATACTAAAATTTAATACTAAAAGTAGCCATTAGCTCTGACTCAATCTAAGGCGTTTAAGATTGCGGATTAAGTGAGAAAGTTAAATCTGGAAGTTAAAGACTTAGTGTTTTCTTTCATCTTCGCAATGCCAGCTGAGATGAGTGGCTAGATCTAGGGGCAGAGGTCACAGTGGACCGGAAGCGGCACAGTTCCCAGTCAATCAGTCGATCTAAGCAATCATGATAAGCATGCAACCTAAGTGCCAGACTGGTGCTTTCGCGCAGTCTCAGGCAGCTAAGCGGCTAAAACGAGCTAAATGTTAGTAAAGGTCTCCAAAGGCGGCAAATACACCTACATCATCGCTGTCGACGCGTTAACACATTTAGTGCCAAAGGTGTGCAGTTATGTGTACTTGTAAATGTAGTTCTGGGAATTCGGTAATGAAATAGTACATTTAGTAGTGTATAAAGGCTCGCCAGCGCAAGAACCCGCTGCAAAAGTCCTCTCTGTCCCTGCATGGCCAATGCGATCTTAGTCCCAGCAGTGTCCCTTCTATTCGGCTATGACTTCGAGATAGACAGCTAAAAGACACTAGATGGCAGGTAAGTGCAGTATGCTCCTCTAGTCGGAAGTCCGATTTCGATAGCTCGGGTTTGGTGAGCCGGGGCGCACGGACCTGGTGGCAGCGGGTTGGTTAATCTGTGGATTAGCTAATCTCTACCTTTCAAATTATCCCTGCTTGTCTCTCGCTGTCTTCTCTTGGCTATAGGACCTTGCTGCTCACCCACAATCTTGCTACCACGGGGCTGACCATCTGACAGGAGTGAGAGGCCGGAGCTTTAAGTGATTCTTTTCTGAGTTCTGATCGGCCCGAAGCTACAGGCTTAAAAAGGCGGAACCCATCATGATTTTATGACTGATCGATTTCTATTGCGATGAGAGAGCAAAGGATCGGAGCTTCTAAATTTTTAAATTTTCCTATATACCCTATATACATGAACATGTAAATACATCGACGCACATGTTCTGTGCATTATAGTAGTGCAGTGCACGCACAAATCATGTTACTTCTATGATGAATTTTGAAGACTGCAGTATATCTTCAGTTTTTCAAGTTTTTAGCCTATTCATCAAAAAGTATTCTGTTGCGACACGTGTATCACACTGCAGATAACAGCTGACGTTATTTGGACAAAGGTCGATTAGGACAATCTACGTACTTCTGATGCTGAAGTATACTATAGCAAAAGAAAAATAAATAGCCATGATTTAAAAAAATTATTGCATATTATTTATATGCAACTCATGCGGATATTATACCAATTAAGGTATTCTTTGTTAAAACAAGTGTTTTATCTATTTTAAACTTGAACCAAATTATTGACTCGCGGTTTATTGAAATTATAAGCGCGCGCGCTTCTTTAGTTTAGACAGGACAGGTTCTGAATATTTAATTTTGTGACTCGAAGGTGTGGCAGGTGTCTGTAGTCACTAGGCCTAGTCAGAATCTTGTAGGCTACCGGCTAGACGACAAAGTACTCTTAATCAGCTTTAATAAGTAGGTCTACGTTGAATCTGGAGCTGGAGTCTAAAGCTTGTATTAGGATTAGGCCTAGTATCAACCAATATATAGGCCTATATCAAGATAATAGTTTCATTGCTTAGTCGATTATTCAGTCGACGACTCGACGTCCATCGTCTATGTCTAGGCTGCTAACCTCTTCTAGCTAGATCTAGGCACAGAATATTGACATGAAACTTTCCAAGAATGAATATTTTCATTATGGCAAAATTTTAGAAGTGCTTAGAAGTGTCCATATTTGTTAGTTCAAGGGCTGGACGAACCTCTTGAGGTGGCACAATCTATGTTGGCGGAGAAGGTTGTCCGCTAGCCATTTTTAAGTGGAAAGCACTTTATTTGCAGTATTTGCATCTTAGTAGTGGAGTAGTGCCTATCTCCCATAGTCAGGAAGGAGGTGGGCCAGGATGGAATTCATGCACGAAAATTGCAACGCATTTTTGCGTTCGGGAAAAAAAATGCGAAAAATTGTGCAATGCAAAAAAAATTTGCACACCTGTACAGGTTGCAAAAAATGCGACAAAAATTGCGAATTATTTTGCGACTGTTTGCACAGATTAAATTACCAACTTTACAGTAATAAATGTAGAATTACTACAAAAACGTAACATATTCAAATTTATACTCTTCTAATTTAGCCTTAAATCATAAATACTTTTTGCAACAAATAACTTTTAGAGCTGTCACGAGATCTCGACGAGACAAGATTCGAGATAAGATCTCGACATTTTTTCTCGTCTCGAGAAATCTCGAATTTTGTCAAGAAATTCGAGACGAGATTCAAGAATTTTTCTGATACCTTTTTTCAAAAGCTTTTAAGTGATAAGATATAAAAAGGGGAGCAAATTTTCATATAAATACAACTGTTTGTTGTAACACGCTTGATAGGGCAATTTTCAAATGGTAAAATCTAGCCAATGTCGAGCAGTTATTTAACGAACGTCGTTA
Organism: Macrostomum lignano; assembly: GCA_002269645.1. Classification (NCBI taxonomy): domain Eukaryota; kingdom Metazoa; phylum Platyhelminthes; family Macrostomidae; genus Macrostomum; species Macrostomum lignano. The sequence goes on along the minus strand of NIVC01002820.1, from coordinate 57,099 downwards.
TATATGAGTTTGCATCGCATATGTGCTCTTTTAGTTATCATTTCAGTTCTGCAGCAAGGTGTATCATAGCAGACTTGAAGACAATCTACACAGGTCTTTTGACAAATTAGTAATAGACATAGTAGGGCCAAGGGCCTATATGCTACAAGCATAAATTCTTATGAATAAATAGCAAAGAATTTAAACTAGAATTAAGAAAGTATTCTGGAAAATCTAAAAAATATATTTTAGAATTGTATCTTATCAAGAAATTTAAGACAAGATAAGGCAAGATAAGAGCAAGACAAGATGCAATTCTAAAATATATTTTTTAGATTTACTTTGACGTCTTTGTTGTCTCGTCTTGAAATTCTCGACTTATAAGCCTTTCTCGTCTCGAATCTCGTCTCGAATAAAATCTCTAATTTTGACAGCTCTAATAACTTTGAATGTTAGGGGGGCCGTAGCCTAGCAGTAGTGCAGCTGCTCTGGTGTGCTAGCAACCCAGGCTTGATTCCAAGTGCAGTCACATTAATTTGGGGTTGAATTGGAATCTTAGCTTGGCTCTGCTCATGTAATTAATGGCCTTGAGAGCCAACCCCCCCTCCCCCAAGGTGCAGTGAAGTATACATGCCTAACAATAAATAAAGTTAGGGCTGCTGTACACTCTTGTGTGAGTTTGTGCCTATGTACATATCCGCGTGCTTGTGTGCTTACTCAGGGAAGTCAGCAGAATGGGCAGTAATGCCTCTCGCCAGTTGTATGCCTATGTTGCTTAAAATGCGCCAGGGTGCACATAACCCCCCTGCCTCTAATAAAAAAAACTTTGAATGTTTATCCATCATATGCCATAGTTTGGATTGTATATTAGTATACACCGGGTTTAATGCCAGAAAAAATGACAAGACCTGATTTGTATGTTGGGTTTATGTACCAATACAAAAAATTGTCATTTGACACAATGTATCTCAGTATCTGCTATGTCATGTACATTGGGATACATGCTTGGGCGCAACCTTGGGATTCACTCGGCCATTTCTATTGGCAACACACACACGTAAGTCGCTATTGGATGGAATAGTAGTCACGTGACTGCTCTCAGCCAATAGCGACTTACATGTATGTGTTGCCAATAGAAACGGCCGGGTGATTCCCAAAGTTGCGCATGTATGTTAGGATATATCTTGATATATGATAAAAATGGTAAGACCTTTGTTGTATACTGGGAAATCCCAGCATACATGTCACCTAAACTAAAGATCATATGATTTATACCAATTTGTCATAATCTATATTGCATGCCATTTATGCATGCTCATAATTATAACTTTCTTTTAGTTAGATGCTGATATTTTATAATGCATACTGTGCATATTGACATTTTCAAATGCATGCTAGAAAATTCTAGCATGCACTACATTTTCTTGAGATAGGTAATTGACTAGCATTTTATATTGTATTTTTCATTTTTTGTTATGCTTATGTCTATTGTGCTATTCAAACTTGTTTTATAATATAATATCATATTAAAATAATTCAATGCAAAAAACTAAGATTGCCAAATATTATAACTACTCTATATATTTTTAGCTTTTGTATATAAATAAGTGTTTTAAAAGTATATATCCTATAAATGAAATATTTCATTTTATATGCTTTTCTAGGTAATTTTTTTCTATTTGTCTAGGCCTTATAATATACTCTACTATTTTATTGTAGCCAAGGTCTGAACCATAGTCTGGATCATGCTAAGTGTACACTTGAACAAAAATTGAATAATAGGCCCCTAACAAATGCATGCCAAAAAATTTGAGTGCATGCCCACACTTAAATCTAGGCTAATATCTCTACATATAAAGATCAAAACTCTGTATGTTTGTGTGTAGACAATTTTGATTGCTATGGACTCCCAAACCGCTCAACCAAATGACACCAAACTTTACACCTACTCTAAACTTACTACAGAGAATGTCTTAGGCTACCTTTAAATTTCCTAGACTTAAGTCTTCCTACCTAAAAGTATAAAAAACTGCTCAAAATGCGCAATTTTTTTCACTAAATCCTCCATAGCGCTGCTCCACTTGAGAGATGAGATTGTAGAGATGAGACAGATGAAAGTAGAGATGAGAAAGTAAAGATGAGAGATTAAAAAGGTGAGATGAGAGTGCAGAGAGACGAGAGAAGATAATAGAGGAGAGAGAGTATAGAAGAGGGAAGAGAAAAGAAGAGAGGAGGAAGAGAGAAAGAGAGTAAGGAAAGAGAGGAGTCAAAAGAGGGGAAAGAGAAGAGTATATACAGGAAAGAGAAGAGTAAAGATGACAGAAGAGCGAGGGGGATGAGAGAGCAAAGATGAGAGTGAACAGACGAAGGAGAGATGAGAAGTGAGATAAGAAAGAAAAAGGAGGAGAGAATAGAGAGAGTTAGAGAGAAGACAAGAGAGGGAGAGAATATAGAAGAGGGAAGAGAAGAGAAGAGAAGAGAAAGGAGAGAGGAAAGAGAGGAGTCAGAAGAGGTGAAAGAGAAGAGTACAGAGGAGACAAGTGAGAGAATGTAAAAGAGTAAAGATGACAGATGAGAGAGCAGAGATGAGGGTGAACAGATGAGAGATGGGAGAGTAGAGAGAACAGAGGAGAGATAAGAGATAAGAGATTACAGAGACTAGAAAGAGGAGAGACGGAGAGAGAAGTGAGTGAGGAGAGAGAAGAGGAAAGAGGAGAATGAAGAGGGGAGAGAGTAGAGAGGAGAAGAGAAATAGGAGAGGAGAGATAAAAGAGAGAGAAAGAGAGAGAGAGAGAGAGAGAGAGAGAGAGAGAGAGAGAGAGAGAGAGAGAGAGAGAGAGAGAGCAGAGCAGAGCAGAGCAGAGAGAAACGGGAAGAGATAAGAGAGAAAAGATAAAAGAAGAGAAAGGAGAGATAAGAGAGCAAACAAGAGAGAAGAGAGGTGAGGGAAGAGACAAGAGACTCTCTCAGAGAGGAGAGATAAAACAAGAAAAGAGATGAGAGGAAAGAGAGAGAGGAAAGAGTAGAGAGGAGAAGGAAGAGACAAGAGAAAAGGGGGAGAGACGAGAAGAGAAAGAAAAGAAAGCAGAGATGAGGGATGAGAGAGAAGAGAGGAAACAGAAGAGAAGATACAAGTTGCAATCGATCCAAGGTACAAAGGGAGAGTCAGAGGCAGAGGCCAGAGTTTGCCAATACATGTTTTAGAGTCAGACAGACATTGCCCAATATTTTGTGCAGCACATACCCCAGCCAACAATATCAAATGTTTGCCTCAAATCCTAATTTTATACGAATGTACTCCATTTTATGTTTACTCTATCCTACTAACTATTAACAAGTTTTTGTATTGCAGTAGTAAATTGGTCATTCTAGAATATGGTCTTATCAAGTTTTTGAACTTTAAGCACTTTTAAATTTTGAACCATAATAGATAAAAAATCTACAAAAAGCAATCTGTGTCAAACTTCTAATTCTATATTTTTCACATAGTTGCTGATGAATTCTAAAACAATTGAATACATGGCAGAGTATAAACTATGTTGATAGTTGATGATTGAATAAAAAAACTGGGGATTTATTAGTGTTCCACCATAGCTGTAGCTACGGCTATGGGATCCTATGGCAAATATGGTAAAATAGGTGCCTATGGCAGCTACGGATATGCCTATGATAGCTAGCTGCTCTTATGGCTATGACTACAGAAATATGGTAGTTGCTGTCACATTCCATAGATTAATATTAAAAAATTGAAAAAATATTAGAAACAGGTAGAATAAAGCAAAGATACTTTTAGTAAACTGTATTATCAACCTAGAAACTTATAAAATATTTCTAAAAAAGTATAATAAAACACTAGCAAACTCTAATTTTAATCAATGTGAAAAAGTTTAGCATTAGTACTTTCAGTAACGATTAAGTATTGTTGCTCTAAAAAAATACAAAAAAAAATCTTACAAGGGCAATCGAGTGTTTCTTTTATTTTCTAACTTAATTTGCAGTTGTTTAAGCACCAGGTTATCTTCTTGATTCAAAATATTTTGTTTTCTAGACTTTTTGTTAAAACTACAGCTATGGCTATGGGAACTATGAGAATATGGTAATTTTGGGGTCCCTACGGCTATGGAATATGGAGGATTGGAATAAGCTGTAGTTTTGCTTATGGCTACGGCTACGGTACATAGACCCTCCTTATGGTGGAACACTAGGATTTATAAAGATCTACTATTTATAACATATTTCAGTATATTACTAGTATGTCTATCATATTCATATATCTAATATTAATGATTTTTTAGTATAATAGCCTAGGCTTAATGTAGCCTTAGCCTATATTATAATTAATTGTTAGGCCTAGATTAGGTCTAGGCCAGGGTTAGGTCTAATAATTAATATATATATCTAACTTTTAAATGAAGCCCTGGCCACATAAAATGACTTGAAGTTTTGATTGGCATGGTAGATTAGATGATACTAACACACAAAGACCCTATAAAAGGCATTCAAATTAAAAATTCAAATGGAATGTCAATTGAAAGCATTGAAAACAGTTTTTATATTTAAACCTATTTCCAATTCAATTTTTTTAAATCAAAAATGCTAGACATGACCACCAATTTTTTAAGACTAATTTGTAAAAAAATTGACTAATGGTTCTTTAAAAATCAATTATAGATAGATCAACAACCAAATCGCACAAAATTAGTTTATAGACTAGACTTTTAGCATTACTTTTAGTACCAACTAGCAATCAGTGCCCCCCGTTGGGGAGCCAAAAAAATACAGCTTCCACACTGCATTTTCAATTCAAGTCGGAGTTACAATTCAGTTATGATGCAATCTATTTCAGAATCAGAATTCAACCAGTCAGTTTTTTCTCTAGTATTCTTAAAATGCATTTCAAGTCGAAAAGTTTGCTTGACCTTTGCAAAAAAGCATGTTTTTCGAATATTTAATGCCTTTAGCATCGAGCAATTTCTTAGCCACAATGCATGTACAGTCACGGGAAAATTTCTGATCAAACAGTGCAAGTTCGAACAAAATTGGTCCAGCCATTTTTTCTCTAATCGATCACATAGATAGATAGACACAGACAGACCATTTTTAGTATATTGGATGGATTGGACTATAGTATAATATAGTCATATGCACAGGTACACATTTATATATAAATGCTCAATTGCCAACCAATCCAACCAATATGGCTAGCCTAGCATAAATTATGGTAGACCAAGGTGCAAGTTGTTGCATAGACCATTTTTGATAGAATTTGACTAAAATTTGAAGATTTTTTGGGAATGCACAGGAGAATACATTGGTTCTCAAAGACAATAATTGAATTATTGCTTATTCTTTGAATTACTCATTAAGAATGCAAGGCTAATGCTTGTGCATACTATGGAATGTGTTAAGCATGTTTCACATTCACTGCAAGTTTTTAAAGAAGAAAGAAATGCATGTTAATGCTATTTTAAGCAATTTTTATTGTTGCTGAATGTTGTAAAAATATTTTGTACTGTAATTAGGACAACTAACAAGGTTTTTAATTATTTCGATAGACATTAAAGGTATTTTATTTTGTACCAGAATCTTTTTCCATTACTTCTAAATTTGCATTTCTGGTAGTTGAAAAGCGAGCTCCGTCTTTGTTAAAAACAATTGAATTTAATTTTACTGCAATCAAATATTTCGTTGCTGGGCGACCTCCCGGGGCGTTAGCGAATTCGTCCATCAGCCTCGACTCCCTTGGAGCAGCGGCTGGCCGGCCATCGAGCTGATGGACCAGCTCGACCTGTTCAACGAGGCTCTGTCGCAGGACTTCGGCAGCTCCGGCGCTGCAGGCCAGCAGCAGCCGAACGGTGCCAGCGAGACCAACAATAACGACAAGGATAAGCAGAACAATGGAGCTCCGCATTCTGTTGCCAATGGCAACGAGCCTCAGCAGGCGGCGGTTGAAGAGTCTTTAGAGGATTTGGACGATGACGAGATTGACAAGCTGATCATCAAGCCGGGTCAGCAACCTGTGACGTCAGCTCCTGTGCCATCAGTCCAGTCTCCGAATCCCATCATCGTTCGTCATCAGTCGGTTTCCTCATCTAGCAACGGCATAGCAACCACCGCGCCGGCCCCCGCAGCCGCCGTGCTGCCTCAGCATCGCTACCAGATTGTTCGCGGGACCTCCGTAGCTTCCGGCCTGCGCGCCCCGTCTGGCGCCGTCATACTGCAGGTGGCGCCAGGCGGAGGCGGCGCCGGCGCGGGGAGCCGCGGACAGGCGGTGATACGGCATCACGTGATCGTGTCGTCGTCCTCTTCTGCTGCGCTGCGATTCGCTTCGCCTGGCGCGCCGGCGCCTTCTTACGGCGGCGTCCGGCCGATTGTGCGTCTGGCGCCGCCGCAGCTGCCACGGCAGGCGCCGCCTCCGGTCGATAAGCCGACTGACCTGCTGGAACTGGCGCTGGCCGAGAGCGGCCTCGGCAGCTTGACCGGCCCGTCGCAGCAGCAGCCACCGCAGCCGCAACCAGTCCAGGTGCCGTTCCAGGTGCGCTTGTCCACTCCGCAGAGTTTGCCACGCAGCAACCACCGCCAGTCTGGGCCTGTCGGCGCGCCTTTCTCGCCGTTGGTCACCGTCGGTCAGCCGGGCTCGGGTTCGACGACGCCTCAATCGACTCTGAAATCGGCGGCCTCCGCCCCAGCGCTGACTCAGCAGGAGCGCGAGCGGTTGGCGCGGGACCGACTGGCGCATCGAAATTTGGCGCTGCGCCGTCTGCGCGAGGAGGCCGCCGACGAGTTGGAGGACCAGCTGGAGGAGCTGGGAGCGGCGGAAACCTACAACGACTACAGGTGACTCGGCGTTTTGCATTTCAGGGCGGACTCGGGTTGTCAGCTTATGATAAATGAGTCAGACATGATTTGTCAGTCTATGTGAATGAGTCAGGCATGATTTGTCAGTCTATGTGAATGAGTCAGACATGATTTGTCAGTCTGTGTGAATGAGTCAGACATGATTTGTCAGTCTATGTGAATGAGTCAGACATGATTTGTCAGTCTATGTGAATGAGTCAGACATTAGTCACCCTATGCGAATGAGTCAGGCGTGTTTTGTCAGTCTATGCGAATGAGTCAGGCGTGTTTTGTCAGTCTGTGTGAATGAGTCAGACATGATTTGTCAGTCTATGTGAATGAGTCAGACATGATTTGTCAGTCTATGTGAATGAGTCAGACATGAAATGTCTGTCATGTTACAATAACTAATAAATAACTCAAGCATGATTTGTCGGTCGATAATAAATAGTTAGATATGATTTGTCAGTCAGTGAGGCCTGACTTGTCAGTTTATAGTAAATGAGTTATGAGTCAGACATCAACTCTGAGTCAACGTCGACAACAAGTCAGGGCCTCATGCATTCCATCTCACACAGGCCGCAGAAGCTCCGCATCGGCAGCGCCCACCCGGATGTGGTGGTGGAGTCCAGCTCCCTCGCCGCTGTGGAGCCGCCGGACGTGCACTACGAGTTGCGCCTGCCAAGCGAAGTAATCGACGACGCGCTGCTGAGCAGTGCTCAACTTGAGGCGGTGGTGTACGCCTGCCAGCGACACGAGACCATCCTGCCTAGCGGCCAGCGGGCCGGCTACCTCCTTGGCGACGGGCCGGGCATGGGCAAAGGCCGCGTCTTGGCCGCCCTGCTGTACGAGAATTACCTGCGCGGTAGGAAGCGCGCCCTGTGGCTGTCCGTGTCTAACGACCTGCGGGTAGACGCGGAGCGAGACCTGCGCGATCTGCTGGTGCGTTGATAGCAGGGACTGCCGAACAGTAGGACTGGGAGGGAGGTCGCAAGTTTGATTTTTGAGAGGGTATCCGTTTCTATATGCTGTCAGTATTGCTGGAATCTAGATCTACAATCTAAATCCTATATTTAGAATCCAAATCCCACAGATCTAGAATCCAAATCCCACAGATCTAGAATCCAAATCCAACAGATCTAGAATCCAAATCCTACAGATCTAGAATCCAAATCCCACATCTAGAGTCCAAATCCTACAGATCTAGAATCCAAATCCCACATCGAGAATCCAAATCCTACAGATCTAGAATCCAAATCCCACATCTAGAATCCAAATCCTACAGATCTAGAATCCAAATCCCACATCTAGAATCCAAATCCTACAGATCTAGAATCCAAATCCCACATCTAGAATCCAAATCCCACATCTAGAATCCAAATCCCACAGATCTAGAATCCAAATCCCACAGATCTAGAATCCAAATCCCACAGATCTAGAATCCTAATCCCACAGATCTAGAATCCAAATCCCACATCTAGAATCCAAATCCCACATCTAGAATCCAAATCCCACAGATCTAGAATCCAAATCCCACAGATCTAGAATCCAAATCCCACAGATCTAGAATCCAGATTCCACAGATCTAGAATCCAGATTCCACAGATCTAGAATCCCAACCTCACAGATCTAGAATCCAAATCCTACAGATCTAGAATCCCAACCTCACAGATCTAGAATCCAAATCCCACAGATTTAGAACCCAGATTCCACAGATCTAGAATCCCAACCTCACAGATCTAGAATCCAAATCCTACAGATCTAGAATCCCAACCTCACAGATCTAGAATCCAAATCCTACAGATCTAGAATCCAGATCCCACAGATTTAGAACCCAGATCCCACAGATTTAGAACCCAGATTCCACAGATCTAGAATCCCAACCTCACAGATCTAGAATCCAAATCCTACAGATCTAGAATCCAAATCCCACAGATTTAGAACCCAGATTCCACAGATCTAGAATCCAAATTCCACAGATCTAGAATCCCAACCTCACAGATCTAGAATCCCAACCTCACAGATCTAGAATCCAGGTCCCACAGATCTAAAATCCGAATCCAGGTCCCACAGATCTAAAATCCAAATCCAAATCCCATATCTAGAATCCAAACCCCACAGATCTAGAATCCAGATCCCACAAAACTAAAATTTGAATCCCGTATCTAGAATCCAGATCCTACAGATCTAAAATCTAAATCCCATATCTACAATCCAGATCCCATATCTACAATCTAGATCCCAGAGTCCCCGACCTTGATTTGCCAACCCCGCAGGCGGACCGCATCGTAGTGCACGCCCTGCACCGCATGAAGTACGCCAAGATCAACAGCGATGAGAACGGTCGCATCCGCAAGGGCTGCATCTTTGCCACCTACGCCTCCCTAATTGGCGAGTCCGGCAGCGCCAGCAGCAAGTACAAGACCCGCCTAAAGCAGCTGGTCAACTACCTGGGCAGGGAGTTCGAAGGCCTCATCATCCTGGACGAATGCCACCGGGCCAAAAACCTGTACCCAGCCGGGTCGCAGAAGCCCAGTAAGACTGGCCAGACTGTGCTGGACTTGCAGAACCAGCTGCCCATGGCGCGGGTTGTGTACGCATCTGCCACAGGCGCCTCGGAGCCCAAGAACATGGGCTACATGACCCGGCTAGGCCTGTGGGGCAGCGGCAGCGCCTTCCCCACTTTCACCGAGTTTATCAATACTATTGAGAGGCGGGGCATCGGAGTGATGGAGCTGCTAGCTATGGATATGAAACTGCGGGGCATGTACATCGCCAGGCAGCTCAGCTTCCATGTGAGTCTGCGTCTATGCTACTCTACTCTACTCGGTCTCACCTGTACTCTACTCGGTCTCACCCTGCACTCTATTCGGTCTCACCTGTACTCTACTCGGTCTCACCTGTACTCTACTCGGTCTCACCTGTGCTCTACTCGGTCTCACCTGTACTCTAATCAGTCTCACCTGTACTCTACTCGGTCTCACTTGTACTCTACTCGGTCTCACCTGTACTCTACTCGGTCTCACCTGTACTCTACTCGGTCTCACCTGTACTCTAATCAGTCTCACCTGTACTCTACTTGGTCTCACTTGTACTCTACTCGGTCTCACCTGTACTCTACTCGGTCTCACCTGTACTCTACTTGGTCTCACCTCTACCCTACTCGGTCTCACCTCTACTCTACTCGGTCTCACCTCTACCCTACTCGGTCTCACCTCTACTCTACTCGGTCTCACCTCTACCCTACTCGGTCTCACCTCTACCCTACTCGGTCTCACCTCTACCCTACTCGGTCTCACCTCCGCCACCTTTGCTAAATGTAGTCTCGGCGCTACCCAATCTAGTCTTATCTCTACTCAATCTAGTCCCTGCCCTACCCAATTTAGTCTCGACTCTACCCAATCTAGTTTCAGCCCTATAGCCAATCTAGTCTCAGCCTTATAGCCAATCTAGTCTCAGCCTTATAGCCAATCTAGTCTCAGCCCTATAGCCAATCTAGTCTTAGCCTTATAGCCAATCTAGTCTCAGCCTTATAGCCAATCTAGTCTCAGCCTTATAGCCAATCTAGTCTCAGCCATATAGCCAATCTAGTCTTAGCCCTATAGCCAATCTAGTCTCAGCCTTATAGCCAATCTAGTCTCAGCCCTATAGCCAATCTAGTCTCAGCCATATAGCCAATCTAGTCTCAGCCCTATAGCCAATCTAGTCTTAGCCCTATAGCCAATCTAGTCTCAGCCTTATAGCCAATCTAGTCTCAGCCTTATAGCCAATCTAGTCTCAGCCTTATAGCCAATCTAGTCTTAGCCATATAGCCAATCTAGTCTTAGCCCTATAGCCAATCTAGTCTCAGCCCTATAGCCAATCTAGTCTCAGCCATATAGCCAATCTAGTCTCAGCCCTATAGCCAATCTAGTCTTAGCCCTATAGCCAATCTAGTCTCAGCCTTATAGCCAATCTAGTCTCAGCCCTATAGCCAATCTAGTCTCAGCCATATAGCCAATCTAGTCTCAGCCCTATAGCCAATCTAGTCTCAGCCATATAGCCAATCTAGTCTCAGTCCTATAGCCAATCTAGTTTCAGCCCTATAGCCAATCTAGTCTCAGCCTTATAGCCAATCTAGTCTCAGCCTTATAGCCAATCTAGTCTCAGCCATATAGCCAATCTAGTCTCAGCCCTATATCCAAACTAGTCTCAGCTTTACCCAATCTAGTCTCAGCTCTATACCCAATCTAGTCTCAGCCCTATAGCCAATCTAGTCTCAGCCTTATAGCCAATCTAGTCTCAGCCTTATAGCCAATCTAGTCTCAGCCATATAGCCAATCTAGTCTCAGCCCTATATCCAAACTAGTCTCAGCTTTACCCAATCTAGTCTCAGCTCTATACCCAATCTAGTCTTAGCTCTATACTCAATCTAGCTTCAAGTTTGCCTAAACCAGTTTCATTGTTTCTGTTCACTGGTGACCTGTTCGCCCTTCCCTTCAGGGTGTGCAATTCGGCATAGATGAGGTGCCCCTGTGCCAAGAGTACACAGAGATGTACAACGCCAGCTGCGCACTGTGGCAGCAGGCCAAATCCGCATTCGAAGAGGCATCGAAGCGCACGGATCCCGAGGGTCGAAATCGCAAGATGGTGTGGGGCCAGTTCTGGTCCGCTCATCAGCGATTCTTCAAGCACCTGTGCGTCTCCGCCAAGATTGATCGATGCGTTGAGGTAAGAGTTTTTCTTTACAGACTACTGACTGAAGTGCTGTAGAAATACCGGAGCTTTTCTTTACAGACTACTAACAAATAGAAATATCGAAGCTTTTCCTTACAGACTACTAACAAGTAGAAATACCGAAGCTTTTCCTTACAGACTACTAACAAGTAGAAATACCGAAGCTTTTCCTTACAGACTACTAACAAGTAGAAATACCAGAGCTTTTCCTTACAGACTACTAACAAGTACAAATACCGAAGCTTTTCCTTACAGACTACTAACAAGTAGAAATACCGAAGCTTTTCCTTACAGACTACTAACAAGTAGAAATACCGAAGCTTTTCCTTACAGACTACTAACAAGTAGAAATACCAGAGCTTTTCCTTACAGACTACTAACAAGTAGAAATACCGAAGCTTTTCCTTACAGACTACTAACAAGTAGAAATACCGAAGCTTTTCCTTACAGACTACTAACAAGTAGAAATGCCGTAGCTTTTCTTTACAGACTACTAACAAGTAGAAATGCCGTAGCTTTTCTTTACAGACTAACAAATAGAAATATCGACTCATTGGTCGGCGTTTCTAGTCACATGTGTAAGCGACTGAGTATTTTGTACTAGTGGAGTTGCCCTGAGCTCACAATGTCGCCCCGCTACGCGCCTTCCGCAACAGCTGGCCACGGAGGCGGTGGAGGCCGGCCACTGCGTGGTCATCGGTCTGCAGTCCACTGGAGAGGCGCGCACCACCGAGATGCTGGAGGAGGCGCAGGGCGATCTCAGCGATTTCGTATCCACAGCCAAAGGCGTGTTCCAGTCTCTGGTTGAGAAGCACTTTCCGAGCGTGGACCTGTCGCTCATGGACCTGTTCGAGGGTGACGACACTATCGGCGAGATCCTGGGCAGTCGGTGGGTTCGGCAGCATCGGCTGCCTGCTGGCGACGGCGCCGGCAGCGGCAGCGAGTCCGGCGCCGCGCCGCCGCGCGAAGTCACCGGCGAAGATCGGCGACGGGCGGCGCAGCTGAAAGCGGATTTGCTGCGAGCTGTCGAAGCCTTAGACGAGCAGTTGCCAAAGAATGCGCTGGACGAACTCATCGACAGGCTGGGCGGCCCAGCGGTGGTAGCCGAAATGACCGGACGGCGTGGCCGAGTTGTTGCCGACGATGCCGGACAGGTAGTTTAAATTTCCGGCGAGAAATAATCGATTCTTTATACCCCTGGTTCTTCAGGCTCCCACCTGGTCCTTCCTCCCACCTGGTCCTTCCTCTTGGCGCCTGGCCCTTCCTGGTCCTCCCACCTGGTCCTTCCTCTTGGCGCCTGGCCCTTCCTGGTCCTCCCACCTGGTCCTTCCTCTTGGCGCCTGGCCCTTCCTGGTCCTCCCACCTGGTCCTTCCTCTTGGCGCCTGGCCCTTCCTGGTCCTCCCACCTGGTCCTTCCACCTGGTCCTTCCAACCGGTCCTTCCTTCCACCTGGTCCTCAGACCTGGTCCTCAGACCTGGTCTCTCCTTCAGACCTGGTCCTTCCACCCGGTCCTTCCACCCGGTCCTTCCTCCCACCTGGTACTCCCACCTGGTCTTTCGGGGAAATCGCTGGCGTTCACACCTGTGTATTTTGTTAAGGAAAGTAACGCTCCATTGTAGTTATAATAAATTCCCCTCTGTATCCCACAGGTTACATATGAAAGCCGCCGCGAGACTGAGCTATCGATGGAGCTGATTAACCTGACCGAAAAGCAGCGCTTTATGGACGGAGACAAACTGATTGCGGTGATCTCAGAGGCTGCCTCTAGCGGTATCAGCCTGCAGGTGGGTTTGAGTCTGTCTGTCTGTCTGTCTGTCTCTCTGTTATCCATCTACATTATACTACTCAGTGATCAGCTCCAATAAGTAGTTCTGATGCGCATTTTCCATCACTGCCAAACCCAGGCGGACAAGCGCGCCCTGAACCAGCGCCGCCGGGTGCACATCACCCTGGAGCTGCCCTGGAGCGCCGATCGGGCCATCCAGCAGTTCGGGCGCACCCACCGCTCCAACCAGGTGTCGGCGCCCCGCTACGTGTTCCTCATCTCCGAGCTGGCCGGCGAGCGCCGTTTCGCCGCCTCCGTTGCTAAGCGGCTGGAAAGCCTCGGCGCCCTGACTCACGGCGACAGGCGAGCTGGCGAGAGTCGCGACCTGTCCCGCTTCAACCTGGACAACCGGTTCGGCCGCCTGGCCCTGGAGACGGCGGTCAAGTCAGCCATTGGCATGGAGGAGCCGATCGCCGAAGTACCCGTCGATCTGTGGTTCGACTTCCCGCAGGCTCTGGTCAGCATGGGCATGGTTGGCAAGCAGCCAAACGGCTACTACTTGGACAGGGAGTACAACTACATTCCCAAGTTCCTGAACCGCCTGCTCGGCCTGGAGGTGGCCTTGCAGAACGCGCTGTTCCAGTACTTTGCCGACACTCTGGCCGAGGTGACGCTGAAAGCGAAACGGGAAGGCAAACTGGATATCGGCATTGCCGACCTGGGCGTCAAGGGGGAGAGTTTGCAGGTGAGGGGCTCAACTCTGCATTCTGGAGTGGATTTTTGTGCAGCAATTAAGTGGGTTGCTGTAGTAGAGTTGCTGTAGTATTACTGTAGCTGTAGTAGAGTTGCTGTAGAAGAGTAGCTGTAGTGGACTTGTTGTAGTGGAGTAGCTGTAGTGGAGTTGCTGTAGTAGAGTGGCTGTAGTGGAGTGGCTGTAGTGGAGTGGCTGTAGTGGGGTGGTTGTAGTAGAATTGCTGTAGTAGATTTGCTGTAGTGGAGTTGCTGTAGTGGAGTGGCTGTTGTAGAGTGGCTGTAGTGGAGTAGCTGTAGTGGAGTGGCTGTAGTAGAGTGGCTGTAGTGGAGTGGCTGCAGTGGAGTGGCTGTAGTGGGGTGGTTGTAGTAGATTTGCTGTAGTGGAGTTGCTGTAGTGGAGTTGCTTTAGTGGAGTTGCTGTAGTGGAGTTGCCGCAGCGGTGCTGCAGCTGAATCACAAAGCCGATCCTCCCCCCCTATCGCCCCAGATCGAAGACACCGAGTCCTACGAGACGCGCTACTTCGGCGACTGCTGCCAGGTGCACCTGCACACGGTGCGGGCGGAGCGCGGCCTGTCGTGGCACCGGGCCTCCGAGATTTTCTACCTGCACGAGAGGCCGCACGACGGTTTTTACCTGCCTAAGCAGGCGGCCGCCTCCGGCTTGAAGCAGCCGCTGCTGGCCGTGGCGCCGTCCAGGAAGCAGCGCAACAAACGGCGCCGACTTGAAGGTGGCGGCTCCTCTTCCACGGCGGCCGATGAGGCGGCCGCGCTGATGCGGCTGTACAGGCCGAGCACCGGGCAGCAGGCCAGGCTGGAGGACCTCATCCGCCTGCAGGAGCGCTGGCAGCGGACGACGGACTTGGAGCTGGTCAAGCGGCTGTGGGAGCAGGTGGGTGTCCTGGTCGGTTTTGTAGTCCATGAGTGAGGCCAGTTTCTAGTGCTGGCCAAGCGGCTGTGGGAGCAGGTGGGTGTCCTGGTCGGTTTTGTAGTCCATGAGTGAGGCCAGTTTCTAGTGCTGGCCAAGCGGCTGTGGGAGCAGGTGGGTGTCCTGGTCGGTTTTGTAGTCCATGAGTGAGGCCAGTTTCTAGTTGCTGACCACCTTGCTCACACTCATGAGGGCCAAGCCCCAGGATGCAGACAGTGTACATGTCTGACAGTCAGGGCCGATGTACACCCCGTGTGAGCGTGTGTGTGAGTGCTTGCCTGCGTGCAGTATTGGCGCGCTTGCATGTGCTCAGGAGCCAGCGGAATGGCCAGAATTGCTGATTGTGAGACGATTTCGCCGAAGGAGCCTCCTTTTAAGCAGCTTTAGGGAGTCTGAGTCATTTGAGTTTGGCCGGGAGCTATGGTTTGCGTATTGTCTGATGGTGCATTCCTTCTGGTTCTGACGATGATTCAGCACCTGTCTGCAGTTAGTAATCAGACACTGGCCTCCCGCCCAGGTGTACGAGCGGTCGCGCAGCCAGTGCGCCCACGCCATCAGCTCGGCCAGCGGCTTGTGCGGCCGTCAGGCGGCCACCGGCAAGCCCTGCGAGGTTGGCCTTCGAGTCCGAGTTTACCACCTGCTGGCCGGCTCAGTGCTGAGCGTCTGGCCAACACTGGAGCGGGTCTGCCGCAACATGCAGCTGGTGCGCATGCGGGCCAGCGATGGCAAGCGGATTGTGGGAGTCCTGGTGCCGCCCGAGTCTGTGGGACCTGTTCACTCCTGTCTGAGCCAGATGCAGTGACTGCCCAGCTAGTTTTGTCCTGCGCTTTTTATTCTATTTTTAAATTCCTTTCATTACAGTATGGACTATGTACAGTATGGAGTATGACTGATAGGCAAAGTAGGCAGCCTCTCAGACTGATAGGCAAAGTAGGCAGCCTCTAAGATTGGTAGACAACCTCACAGATTGGTAGACAGCCTCACAAATTGGTAGACAGCCTCACAGATTGGTAGACAACCTCACAGATTGGTAGGCAACCTCACAGATTGGTAGGCAACCTCACAGATTGGTAGACAGCCTCACAGATTGGTAGGCAACCTCACAGATTGGTAGGCAACCTCACAGATTGGTAGACAGCCTCACAGATTGGTAGACAGCCTCACAGATTGGTAGACAACCTCACAGATTGGTAGGCAACCTCACAGATTGGTAGACAGCCTCACAGATTGGTAGGCAACCTCACAGATTGGTAGACAACCACACAGATTAGTAGGCAACCTCACAGATTGGTAGACAGCCTCACAGATTGATAGACAGCCTCACAGATTAGTAGACAACCTCACAGATTGATAGACAGCCTCACAGATTGGTAGGCAACCTCACAGATTAGTAGACAACCTCACAGATTGGTAGCCAGAGAGTTCGGAGAGCTGCCAGTCTGTCATTATTATCTTATTCCGTCAGTTTCCTATCAGTTTTACTATCTGTAATAATTACATGCGGATCCGCGGCATCTGTGGCTAAAGTGCAATTCCCACATTGTACAAGCGAGTCCTCGTAGATGCGGCGCCCTACTGATTCAGATTTGTCTACAAACTCTGTTATCCTTTGTTATATTCAATGCCCAGCTTCCTCTGTTGCAGCATTTATCAGTCCTTCATCTGCCGCCCTAACATACTGAGCCTTGGGTTTCAATATTTTTAAAGTCGCGCAAATCCAACAGCCAGTGCTTGGTTAAGAGCAAGCGCTGCGCTTTGTACAGTTGGAAATCAATCAGCCTTGAAGCTCTCCTTTGTTTTGTATTCCACCTCAAATTCATAATAATATGTTACGGTATTATTCTTAAGATTGCTACTTTGCTTTGTTACCGTTTGCAAATTCGTAATTTCAAATACAGGGATTTGGTATGCAACTTTCAATGTGTTTGCTCTCCGACTTTGGCTTGCATATTTGTAACTGTGACTGCACACTGTGTGTAACAGTGACTGCAAACTGTGTGTAACAGTGACTGCACACTGTGTGTAACAGTGATTGCAAACTGTGTGTAACAGTGACTGCACACTGTGTGTAACAGTGACTGCACACTGTGTGTAACAGTGAATGTACACTGTGTGTAACAGTGACTGCACACTGTGTGTAACAGTGACTGCACACTGTGTGTAACAGTGACTGCACACTGTGTGTAACAGTGAATGTACACTGTGTGTAACAGTGACTGCACACTGTGTGTAACAGTGACTGCATACTGTGTGTAACAGTGACTGCACACTGTGTGTAACAGTGACTGCACACTGTGTAACAGTGACTGCACACTGTGTGTAACAGTGACTGCACACTGTGTGTAACAGTGACTGCACATTGTGTGTAACAGTGACTGCACATTGTGTGTAACAGTGACTGCACACTGTGTGTAACAGTGACTGCACACTGTGTGTAACAGTGACTGCACACTGTGTGTAACAGTGACTGCACACTGTGTAACAGTGACTGCACACTGTGTGTAACAGTGACTGCACACTGTGTGTAACAGTGACCGCAAACTGTGTAACAGTGACTGCACACTGTGTGTAACAGTGACTGCACACTGTGTGCAACAGTGACCGCAAACTGTACACCGGCCATTCCAGCCATGGTCAAGCGATGGCCGCTGGCTGTCGCCTTTCAGAGCCTGCTTGATCTGCTGCTGTCCCTGGTCTGGCCAATGTTCAAGTGGTTGCTAACCAAATTCTCTGGCCGGTGCGAACTGCTGCGCATTGTGCTGCGCTATCCGAGCGGCGCCGAGCGCATCTGCAAGCTGGGTAAAGTTTCGCTTGACAACAACTTGTACCTTTGGGTTTATGTGCTCCGTTGTGGAACACATAATGAATATAGGCCTCTGCATGCCTCTGCACACTGGTGCCCATCTAGAGACACTGGTACCCATTTAGAGACAAACAGCAAACATCTAGAGACACACTAGTATCCATCTAGAGACACACTGGTATTCATCTAGAGACACACTAGTACCCATCTAGAGACACACTAGTATTCATCTAGAGACACACTAGTATCCATCTAGAGACACACTAGTATTCATCTAGAGACACACTGGTATTCATCTAGAGGCACACTGGTATTCATCTAGAGGCACACTAGTATCCATCTAGAGACACACTAGTATCCATCTAGAGACACACTAGTATCCATCTAGAGACACACTAGTATCCATCTAGAGACACTAGTATCCATCTAGAGACACACTGGTATTCATCTAGAGACACACTAGTATCCATCTAGATGCATTGGTCCCGCTGGCACCAGTGCTCACTTTAGAAACTGGCATCTCCATTAAAATATTCTGTAATTCCTCTGTGAAACTTTAGGCCCTTTCAATCTATGTACAAATCTCAGCTGCTGTAGAGCAAATTTATTAATGAGGTTTTTCCCCTGAAATTCTTTCTCAGAGCTGGCCATCCGCGCCTCCGGATGCCCCGCCGTGCGGGCGCTGCTGCCGGCAGTTCAGCCAGCACAGCAGGGCGGCGACCGCGGCAAAGACGAGCTGATCTCCGCCGCCCAAGCTGCCGAGGCCGCTTCGGCCGTGGCGGTGGCCAAGCGCGTGGAGCCGGGCGTGTACCCGCAGTTCGAGTCCGCGCTGGCCGAGGCCGCCATCGCCGTGGCCAGCCACGACCGACTCTGCCGACGCGCCGACGCCGTCCGACGAGTCGCCTTCAGCAACGACTGCGCCGAGCACGAGGCCAAACTGGCCAAGCTGTGGACCGCCCTCTGCCCGGGACAGCCGCTCTCGGGCCGGATATGCAAGCAGTGGGGCGACATCGGCTTTCAGGTGCGCGGCTCCCGTGTGTCTGTCTGTCTGTCTGTCTGTCTGTCTGTGTCTATTTGTCTGTCTTAGTGTCTGTGTCTGTCTGTTTGTCTGTGTCTCTGTCTGTATGTCTGTGTCTGCTTGTCTGTCTGTCTGTTTGTGTGTCTGCATGTCTGTCTGTGTCTGTCTGTCTGTCTGTCTGTGTCTACTTGTCTGTCTGTCTGTCTGTCTGTTTCTCTGTCTGTCTGTCTGTCTGTCTGTCTGTCTGTCTGTCTGTCTGTCTGTCTGTGTGTCTGTCTGTCTGTCTGTCTGTCTGTGTCTGTCTGTTTCTCTGTCTGTCTGTCTGTCTGTCTGCTTGTCTCTCTGTCTGCCTTAGTGTCTGTCTGTCTTAGTGCTTCTGTGTCTGTCTGTCTGTCTGTCTGTCTGTCTGTCTGCCTTAGTGTCTGTCTGTCTTAGTGCCTCTGTGTCTGTCTGTCTGTCTGTCTTGAATCCCATGAGCTCTAACAAATCCAGCCGCATGCTCCAAAATCCCGTTGTCAGGGCGACGACCCCCAGACGGACTTCCGCGGCATGGGCATGCTGGGCCTGGAGCAGCTGCTGTTCCTGGCCAGCCGCTACCCCAGCCAGGCGGCAGCGGTGCTTAGCCAGAGCCAGCACCCCGTCAGCGGCTTCCCATTCGCGGTCGCCGGCATCAATATCGGGCACCTGGTCTGGCGACTTCTGGCCGCCCGCAAGTTCCGCAAGCACTTTTACAACCTGGGCTCCTACGAGCTGGACGACCTGCACCGCCTGTTCTGCTGCCTGTTCCTGCGCTTCGCCGACTTCTGGCAGCGTCAGGGCGCCAGCGTTATGGAGTTCAACTCGGTGAAAGCCAAGTTTAAGCGGCTGATTAAGACTGAGGCCGCGCGCTCTGACTGCCTGTTTAGGGCTCCTGAGGAGAGCAGTGAGACTGGGTGATGAGTGAGTAGTGAGCAGGCATCGCTGGATGATCAGCTAGTGAGAAGTGACACAAATTAGGTGAGCAGGTGACACTAGTTAAGTGAGCAGTGACTAGTTAAGTGAGCAGCTGACACTAGTTAAGTGAGCAGGTGACACTAGTTAAGTAAGCAGGTGACACTAGTTAAGCGAGCAGGTGACACTAGTTAAGTGAGCAGGTGACACTAGTTAAGTGAGCAGGTGACACTAGTTAAGTGAGCAGGTGACACTAGTTAAGTGAGCAGGTGACACTAGTTAAGTGAGCAGGTGACACTAGTTAAGTGAGCAGGTGACACTAGTTAAGTGCCCATCCAACGCAGCTGATTCCAGTGTAAAACGCGTCCAATCACCTTGCGTGAGGCCTCAATCTCTTGCTATTTAATACGTAATCTGTCTTGTTACTCCTTGATTTCTTTCTAGTGGCAGATGGACTGACCTGGACTGTTTCAAATATACACGACTGCAGACTTTATTAAAGATGTTTTCTTATTTTCTAGCAGATTTTTCTTCAGTCGATTAAAATGAATTGAGAATCTTCAATGCGATTTGTTAGTTTAGTTGAGTAATGAGTACATTTTAGTTATTGATAAAAATTTGACTAAAATTTGACACATATGTACAAGTTCCGGTATATATTTGCTTTATAAAAAGCCAAGACAAAATTTGTTATAAAACTCGCATTGGGCTGAGTGTTGTACACTTGGAACAAGCGGTTATATTGATAAACTAATGGCTATGATTGAGCACTGATAATGACACGCTCAAAAATTGTTTATATTACTAGCATAAAAAACATAATAAGTAGAATATGTCGAAATTCATTGTCATTTTAACAAAAGTAAGCAGAACGAAAATGGAATACTTAACAAATACATTTTGTCGCCATTGGCAGCTGGTAACACAAACCCTGCAGAGGAGAGTTTCTAAGAATTTGTACTAATGCGGTCTTTGTTCAGTAGAACGGATAGAGGCGACAGACCTTATACAGCACCTTTGCCTATCGGTTAATAAGTCTATATGATCTGTTATGAGCTTTTTGTCTCTCTGTAATAAGCCTGTTTGTCTGTCATGAGCATGTTTGTCTGTCCGTCTGCTATGGGCATGTTTGTCTGTCCGTCTGCTATGGGCATGTTTGTCTGTCTGTTATGAGCCTGTTTGTCTGTCTGTCTGTTATGAGCCTGTTTGTCTGTCCGTCTGTTAGGAGCCTGTTTGTCTGTCTGTCTGTTATGAGCCTGTTTGTCTGTCCGTCTGTTATGAGCCTGTTTGTCTGTCTGTCTGTTATGAGCCTGTTTGTCTGTCCGTCTGTTATGAGCCTGTTTGTCTGTCTGTCTGTTATGAGCCTGTTTGTCTGTCCGTATGCTATGGGCATGTTTGTCTGTCTGTTATGAGCCTGTTTGTCTGTCTGTCTGTCTGTCTGTCTGTTATGAGCCTGTTTGTCTGTCCGTCTGTTATGAGCCTGTTTGTCTGTCTGTCTGTCTGTTATGAGCCTGTTTGTCTGTCCGTCTGTTATGAGCCTGTTTGTCTGTCTGTCTGTTATGAGCCTGTTTGTCTGTCTGTCTGTTATGAGCCTGTTTGTCTGTCCGTATGCTATGGGCATGTTTGTCTGTCTGTTATGAGCCTGTTTGTCTGTCTGTCTGTCTGTCTGTCTGTCTGTTATGAGCCTGTTTGTCTGTCCGTCTGTTATGAGCCTGTTTGTCTGTCTGTCTGTCTGTCTGTTATGAGCCTGTTTGTCTGTCCGTCTGCTATGAGCCTGTTTGTCTGTCCGTCTGCTATGAGCCTGTTTGTCTGTCTGTTATGAGCCTGTTTGTCTCTGTTATGCACATGCTAATCTGTCCAAAAGCAGCAATTTACTAAAAAAAAGTGAATTTCTCTCGTTTCAAAAGCAGCCATGCAGCCACAGAGCCGAAAGCAAGTGAAATCAGGTGAACAAAAGTCCCGGAGCTGGCGATGCAGCATAGATGACAGGACGGGTTCTGCTTACCTAGCAAGGTGTAAAATATGGCTACAAACAATAACGGAGGCAATAATTATGGCTAATTAATACTAGTCAGTCAGTAGTGCTAGTAGATATACATTTAATAAAAAGTAATTCATTTTTTCAAAAAATCCTGCAGCGACTATCTGGGAAAAAGTAGTGAATTATTCTTGCTAAATAACAAAATCAACAATGATATATACTGCATAATGAAATCAAAATCAAAAGTTCATTTTTTTTAAAACAAAAACACGAGCAGAAGCTATATATGGAAAAAGAACAGAGATAAAAAGTGCAGCAGTCTGTAAAAAACTGGAGAATTAATTTTTATAAAAGAACGCCGTTAGCAAAAATTTCGGAGTGCAGCAGAGCCACCAGGCACCTGTCAATCTCAAATCAAAGACAGCTCAATTGGGTTATGGCTAATTAAATATTACTAAAACAATTAAACAATAACAAGCAGCTGCCGCCTTCTAGAAGAGAGTTGTTCAGTTCAATCAAGTCTTACGCTGCTGCTGCTGGGCGGCGGTCGAGTCCAACCTGATTGGCCCGGTGGCCGGTGCCGGGTGCTGTTGAAACCGCGGCTGCTGCTGCTGCTGCTGCTGCTGCTGCTGCTGCTGCTGGGCTCCCGTGAACAGCTGCAGCTGAGCGGAGCCGGCCAGGAGGGCCAGCTGGTTGGCGAGCTGCTGGTTGGTCCACTGGTTGGCCAGCGGCTGGCCAGGGAGCGGCATGAGCTGCTGCTGCTGCTGCAGCTGGTGCTCCTGGAGCATGCGATGACCAACAGGCTGCTGCCTGAAGTGCTGCGGCTGCTGAGGCGGCTGCCGCTGGTTAACGAATTGAGCCGGATTAGGCGCCTCATGGCGGCTGGCTAGATGTGGATTAGCCGAATACGGATTAGCATGATAATAGGGATTAGCTGGCTGATAAGGATTTGGATTAGCCTGGGGATTAACCAGGTGATGAGGATTAGCCTGAGGATTAGGATTAGTCTGAGGATTAGTCTGAGGATTTACCAGGTGATGAGGATTAGCCTGAGGATTAGGATTAGTCTGAGGATTAACCAGGTGATGGGGATTAGCCTGAGAATTAGGATTAGTCTGAGGATTAACCAGGTGATGAGGATTAACCTGACGCAGATTAGCCTGTTGAACTTTAGCTTGAGCCGGATTAACCGTTGGCGGTGGATTAGCGGACTGAGGTGGATTAGCGGACTGAAGCGGATTACCAGATTGAGGCGGATTAGCGGGCTTCTTGAATTCCTCCTGTTGAGAAGGCACCACCGGCTGATCGGCAGACGCAGGCGGGGAGTCGAGCGGCTCGAAGCGGTGGTGCAGCAGCTTGGCGTTCAGAGCGGCAAGCCGGTCCCGACGGCTCTGCAGTCGCAGGGCGGCGGACTCCAGGGCGCGGTTGTCTCGCTGCAGGCGGTGCAGGCAGGTGAGCAGCGGCGCCAGCTCGGAGCCGGCCAGCATCTGCATGAGGAAGTCGCCGGTCTGCTGCCACTGCCAGTCCAGCAGGCCGTCCAGCGACAGCCCGGCGCCGGCCGCGCCGCCCGGATCGTTCAGGTCGCCCAGGCTGAGCCCGGCCGGCAGGCTGGACGGCCCGGCGTAGCCGCCAGCGGCATCGACAGCAGACGGAGCTGCGGCGGCCGATGCCGGCTGAAACTCCGGGCCCAGGCTGGTCGGGTCCGCCTCCTCGGACGATGGCGAGGACGACGCCTCATCGCCCTCCGCAGCATCATTCTCATCAGACGCCGCCGCCGACGAAGTGCCGGCTGAGCCGCCATCGCCGCCGAGCTCCGTCGCAGGGCGCAGCAGTGGCAGCCGCTGCGACTTCTTCGGCGGCTGGCGACGATCGCGGAGCAGCCGGCGATGCTTCGGCAGACGCTGCTGCGCCGGCGGCTGCGACCGTTTTGTCGCCGACGTCGATGTTGTTGTCGTTCGGCCAGATGTCGGAGTCGACGTCGAAGCGGCGAGCGTCGGCGGATGCTGGCGCAGGCGCAGCGAGGCGAGCATCGCGCGACGCCGATGACGAAGGGCGACAGCCGAGGCGGCGGAACCTTTCGTTGTCGTCGGCTGCTGCCGCGGCGTGGGGCGAAGTCGCCGCCTGTCAGAACCGCTTGAACTGGCGGCGCCGCTGTTTTTGAGCAGCTTCTCGCCGGCCACGCGGGCTCGGGGCGACGGCGTTGGCGGCGGCGGCTTCTTTGGCAGAGTTGTGGCTTCGCCGCTCTCGCCAGCCAGCGGCTGCAGCGGCCGCATGGCTGGCGATGAGGTGGGCGGAGGCGCGTGCGCCGGGCAGAAGGCTGCGAAGGACGGCTTCTGGCCTGACAGGTCGCCACCGCCGCTGCTGCTGCTGCTGGCCTGCGAATTACTCACCTGTCTGAGCAGGCCCCTGGCCTGAGCGCAGGTGGCGTGCAGCCCCAGCCGGCACCGCTGGCACCGCAGGGTGGCGCCGCCTCCGCCGCTGCCGATGGCCTCGACGCCAACCGAGCCGGAGCTGGCGGGGTCGCCGCACAGGCAGCAGGGCCGGGCGAGCCGGTCGGGGGCAGGCCGGCCAGCAGGATCGGCTCCAGCCTGGCGAGGTCGCCGAAGCAGACCTCCGGGATGGCCAGGGCGCACAGCACGTGGCACCAGCCGCTGCCGCGGTCCGTCCGCTTCAGCGGGCCGCCGCGCACCGGGCAGAGCTCGCAGCGGACCCGGGCCGAACGCTCGTGCCGGAACTCGCACCGGCGGCACAGCCAATTCTTTTGTGGTTCGGAGTTCGAATCCTCAACGACGCCGTAGCAGCCGCGATGCACGGCGACGCCGCCGCACTGGCCGCCGGAGCAGCGGAGCAACTCGGCGCGGCCGCCAGAGCAGCCGCAGACGCCGCAGACGTTGGCGGCAGTGGTGGAGCCGTTTGAGCTGGGGGCTGCTGGCGTCAGCAACATCCCCGGGTGTCTGGCGGCGCAGCAGCAGGCGGCGGGATTTCAGGGCTGAGCGGGGCTTAAAGACTCTGGAATGATGGGGTGGGGATAACTGGGATTTCTGAACCTTATGAGACTTGCTGGCATCTGGCATCAGTCAATGACACCTGGAATCAATCAATGACACCTGAACTCAATCAATGACACCTGGCATCAATAAATGACACCTGGAATCAATCAATGACACCTGGAATCAATCAATGACACCTGGACTTAATAAATGACACCTGGAATCAATCAATGACACCTGGAATCAATCAATGACACCTGGAATCAATCAATGACACCTGGACTCAATAAATGACACCTGGAATCAATCAATGACACCTGGAATCAATCAATGACACCTGGACTCAATCAATGACACCTGGACTCAATCAATGACACCTGGAATCAATCAATGACACCTGGAATCAATCAATGACACCTGGAATCAATCAATGACACCTGGACTCAATCAATGACACCTGGAATCAATCAATGACACCTGGAATCAATCAATGACACCTGGAATCAATCAATGACACCTGGACTCAATCAATGACACCTGGACTCAATTAAAGACGCCTGGCATCAATCAATGACACCTGGAAACAATCAATGACACCTGGACTCAATCAATGACACCTGGAATCAATCAATGACACCTGGCATCAATCAATGACTCCTGGAATCAAGCAATGACACCTGGCATCAATCAATGACACCTGGAATCAATCAATGACACCTGGAATCAATCAATGACACCTGGAATCAATCAATGACACCTGGACTCAATTAAAGACGCCTGGCATCAATCAATGACACCTGGAATCAATCAATGACACCTGGAATCAATCAATGACACCTGGACTCAATCAATGACACCTGGACTCAATCAATGACACCTGGAATCATTAATGACACCTGGAATCAATCAATGACACCTGGAATCAATCAATGACACCTGGACTCAATCAATGACACCTGGACTCAATTAAAGACGCCTGGCATCAATCAATGACACCTGGAAACAATCAATGACACCTGGACTCAATCAATGACACCTGGAATCAATCAATGACACCTGGCATCAATCAATGACACCTGGAATCAATCAATGACACCTGGAATCAATCAATGACACCTGGAATCAATCAATGACACCTGGAATCAATCAATGACACCTGGACTTAATCAATGACACCTGGACTCAATTAAAGACGCCTGGCATCAATCAATGACACCTGGAAACAATCAATGACACCTGGACTCAATCAATGACACCTGGAATCAATCAATGACACCTGGCATCAATCAATGACTCCTGGAATCAAGCAATGACACCTGGCATCAATCAATGACACCTGGAATCAATCAATGACACCTGGCATCAATCAATGACACCTGGAATCAATCAATGACACCTGGACTCAATCAATGACACCTGGCATCAATCAATGACGTCTGGAATCAATCAATGACACCTGGAATCAATCAATGACACCTGGACTCAATCAATGACACCTGGCATCAATCAATGACGTCTGGCATCAATCAATGACATCACTATAAATTCTATGCTTTTTTCGGCTGTAAAAGTAGGAAGCAAATAAAAAGGATCAATTGTCAGTGAAAAATAATAAAATTGTCAGGCTGAAATCAAACAGTATTATTGCAAGATTTCAATATTGAGCCGTTATATAAATGTTAAAACAGCCGTCAATCTAACGAATGAACAGGCTCTTACATATCATAGTATAACAAAACCATGTTATTCACTACTCGTAGGCAATAAAAATAGTAAAGTACAATATTATTTAGAAAAATATGCACGATAGAACTGCAAGAAATTCATTTTCATGACAGTATAATCGCTAAAATACAGTGGCTCCAAAAATACTTGAATAAAAAGTGAACGCTTAGCATGATCGAGTGGGCCTAAATGTATATTGTGTGAATCTTAAACTCGGTCAGATATCTCAACAAAATAAGGAAGCGCGCAGTACTTAGGCAGCGAAAATAATAACCGAATCTACATCTGCCTACTATCACTTAGCCACTGAGTAGTATATGATGGATAAAATCAATTGACGCTGTGACTAAATTCAATGCTGTGCTTCTTAGTAAATTATAAAATTGACACAAATTTTTGACAATAAAAAATTTCATTTAAAAGGCATGAATGCATAAATCGGTTTTCTGATCATTATTTTTTTATCTGGGAGGCTGGCCCAGCAACTGAGGATCTGGGAGGCTGGCCCAGCAACTGAGGATCTGGGAGGCTGGCCCAGCAACTGAGGATCTGGGAGGCTGGCCCAGCAACTGAGGATCTGGGAGGCTGGCCCAGCAACTGAGGATCTGGGAGGCTGGCCCAGCAACTGAGGATCTGGGAGGCTGGCCCAGCAACTGAGGATCTGGGAGGCTGGCCCAGCAACTGAGGATCTGGGAGCTTGGCCCAGCAACTGAGGATCTGGGAGGCTGGCCGAGCAATTGAGGAGCTGGGAGGGCAGCGGTGGGCCAGCACAGGTTCTCCAGAGTCCGCAGTCAGCTGCAAACCCGTCTACACGGCAACCCGTCTGCCCCAGGCGGCAACCCAGAAGGCCAACACGCAGGCCAGGACGGCAGCCGCAGTCGGCACGGGCGGCAGGAGCAGCAGGCGGCGCAGCAGCAGCCGCCAGGTCGCCGGACGGCTGCCAGCAGCGGCGGCCGCCAGCCGCATGGCGGCTGCATCGGCGCGGCTTCGCTCGCTGCGCTCAGCCAGCGGCCGGCGCCGCGGACCGCCATGAGTCGAATACGGCGACGGTGTCGACGGAGGCGTCGGCGAATCGTTGAGGACGTCGCCGTCGCCGTCGTCGAGCCGGTCAGGCAGGGCGGAGCCGCGCCGGCAGCTGTGCAGGTTGCGGCCCTGGGCTTCGAGGTTTTGCCGCAGCAGCTCCTCGATGTCGGGCTCCGGGGCGGCCAGGGCTGGCGGCGGCCTGTTGGTGGATAGGCGGGAGTGCTTAGATTGGTGTGCCCAGATGGCTGGGAGTGCTTAGATTGGTGTGCCCAGATGGCTGGGAGTGCTTAGATTGGTGTGCTCAGATGGCTGGGAGTGCTTAGATTGGTGTGCTCAGATGGCTGGGAGTGCTTAGATTGGTGTGCCCAGATGGCTGGGAGTGCTTAGATTGGTGTGCCCAGATGGCTGGGAGTGCTTAGATTGGTGTGCCCAGATGGCTGGGAGTGCTTAGATTGGTGTGCCCAGATGGCTGGGAGTGCTTAGATTGGTGTGCCCAGATGGCTGGGAGTGCTTAGATTGGTGTGCCCAGATGGCTGGGAGTGCTTAGATTGGTGTGCCCAGATGGCTGGGAGTGCTTAGATTGGTGTGCCCAGATGGCTGGGAGTGCTTAGATTGGTGTGCTCAGATGGCTGGGAGTGCTTAGATTGGTGTGCCCAGATGGCTGGTAGTGCTTAGATTGGTGTGCTCAGATGGCTTGGAGTGCTTAGATTGGTGTGCCCAGATGGCTGGGAGTGCTTAGATTGGTGTGCCAAAACACATGGAAGTGCTTATGTTGTGAGCTGCGCCTCGCAATGCCCTTGCCCCAAACTCTGGGCTCTCCGCCCCTCCTCTCCCTGCCACTGGTTTTTTCTGGCTTGCCCCCTCCGTCTAAAGCTGCTATTCATTTTTTGCTCTCACTTTCATCAGCCCACATTTTCATTGGATGGCGTATTTTCATCTCTCTCTCTCTCTCTCTCTCTCTCGCGCGCGTGGGCTAGTCCAATCATGTGTCTCGCCGCGGAGGCACCTGATTGGCTAGCCTTCCCTCTCGCCCTTCAACTCTGTGAGTTTTGCCCCCAACCCCCAGCCCTGCGCTCAGATTAGTACTCCCAGGGTACTAGGAGTGCTCAGATTAGTACTCCCAGGGTACTAGGAGTGCTCAGATTAGTACTCCCAGGGTACTAGAAGTGCTCAGATTAGTACTCCCAGGGTACTAGGAGTGCTCAGATTAGTACTCCCAGGGTACTAGGAGTGCTCAGATTAGTACTCCCAGGGAACTAGGAGTGTTCCGATCTGATTAGATTCGTATTCCAGCATTGTAACAATGCCACTAAGCAACCATGTTATGCTGCTAGGGTTTATTAAACTAATTATAATCAGAGTGCTCAAGCAGAGACGGAATCAGATGTTAAAGAAATATCTAGTGCTCAGAGAGACGCCGAGAGCTCAGCTTGACCAAACCAGATATCAATGGAGAGCGGATAGATAGTGCTCAATCAAGCAACAAGCGAATGCTTAGAGCCAATAAAGCACAAGGAGTGCCCAGAGAGTAAATTGAACCTGCAATTCCTACTCATAGCCAGTGAGCACAGACACTCGCCAGTGCTCAGAATTCCCCTACCGATCCGGGCAGTCCTCCGGCCGGAACCGGGGCAGGCGGCCGTCACCGGCAGCCAGGAGGCCCCTCGCGCCGGTCACGATCGCCCGGAAGCAGAAGCGCAACTGGCCGGGCGTCTGCACCAGGCCGGGCCGCTGCGCCCGCATCCTGCGCAGCTCCTGCAGCGGGTCCAGGCCGTACAGGGTGCCCTGCCGGCCGGCGATGGCCAGACAGGAGTCCACCAGGACGAGGCAGCCGGCCCGTCCGGCCCCGGCCGAGCAGTGGACAATCAGGGGCGCCGACGGGTCGTCGAATAGGCCGGCGGCCCGAGCGGCGGCCAGGTAGTTGAGGAAGGCGGCCGGGCCGGTGGGCGGCTGGCCAAAGTCCGGCCAAGCGGTGAACTGCAGGTGGATAAGGTCGCGAGTTCGAGTCCCGTCGTCCGCGTCTCCGCCGCTGTGGATCAGCCGGAGCCGCCGTTCGATCCACGGATCGGCGTCAGGGTCGTCGGCGGGGCCGCTTGGCGACTCGCTGAGCAGCTCGACAGTCAGGTGCACGTCGGGAAAGTCCAGCCTGGGGCGGGGCGGCGATCCGGGATGTTCGGGCAGCGAGTGCAGATAAATATACCCCTGCTGAACTCGAGTGTCTTGAATATCCCTTGTTGATTCACTTAAATATCCCTTATTGGTTCACTCAGTTTCCAATCAGTTATCCAATCAATACTCCCACAGAATCAGCCTTGATCTCAAATGTAGAAAGCTTTCTCAGCTCACCTGGGCTCCTGGGCAGTGGGATAGTATCTCGCGCACTTCTTCAAGCAGTCGGCCTCCAAGGTGCGGCACAGCATGAGTACACCTCGACTGCCCGCCTGCCAGGTCATGAGCCAAAAGTGCGAGCTGGTGTGCGGCAACGGACCCTGCGTGATCAGGTACTCGCGACCTGGGAATGCATTCACAGAAAATTTGCGTTCACAACTCGCTAAAGTAGAATGTAGTCAGTGAGAATAAGCACTTTAAACTAGATATTTTGCTAAAGAGGCAATTCTCCGGGGTTAGTCAGGGACAGGGAGATGCTGTGTTGGTCAGGGACAGGGGGTCCTGTGTGGTCAGGGACAGGGGGTCCTGTGTGGTCAGGGACAGGGGGTTCTGTGTGGTCAGGGACAGGGGGTCCTGTGTTGGTCAGGGACAGGGGGTCCTGTGTTGGTCAGGGACAGGGGGTCCTGTGTTGGTCAGGGACAGGGGGTCCTGTGTTGGTCAGGGACAGGGGGTCCTGTGTTGGTCAGGGACAGGGGGTCCTGTGTTGGTCAGGGACAGGGGGTCCTGTGTTGGTCAGGGACAGGGGGTCCTGTGTTGATCAGGGACAGGGGGTCCTGTGTTGGTCAGGGACAGGGGGTCCTGTGTCGGTCAGGGACAGGGGGTCCTGTGTCGGTCAGGGACAGGGGGTCCTGTGTCGGTCAGGGACAGGGGGTCCTGTGTCGGTCAGGGACAGGGGGTCCAATTGTGTAGGTCAGGGACAGGGGGTCCTGTGTCGGTCAGGGACAGGGGGTCCAATTGTGTAGGTCAGGGACAGGGGGTCCTGTGTGGTCAGGGACAGAGGGTCCTGTGTTGGTCAGGGACAGGGGTCCTGTGTTGGTCAGGGACAGGGGGTCCTGTGTTGGTCAGGGACAGGGGGTCCTGTGTTGGTCAGGGACAGGGGGTCCTGTGTTGGTCAGGGACAGGGGGTCCTGTGTTGGTCAGGGACAGGGGGTCCTGTGTTGGTCAGGGACAGGGGGTCCTGTGTTGGTCAGGGACAGGGGGTCCTGTGTTGATCAGGGACAGGGGGTCCTGTGTTGGTCAGGGACAGGGGGTCCTGTGTTGGTCAGGGACAGGGGGTCCTGTGTTGGTCAGGGACAGGGGGTCCTGTGTTGGTCAGGGACAGGGGGTCCTGTGTTGGTCAGGGACAGGGGGTCCTGTGTTGGTCAGGGACAGGGGGTCCTGTGTTGGTCAGGGACAGGGGGTCCTGTGTTGGTCAGGGACAGGGGGTCCTGTGTTGGTCAGGGACAGGGGGTCCTGTGTTGGTCAGGGACAGGGGGTCCTGTGTTGGTCAGGGACAGGGGGTCCTGTGTTGGTCAGGGACAGGGGGTCCTGTGTTGGTCAGGGACAGGGGGTCCTGTGTTGGTCAGGGACAGGGGGTCCTGTGTTGGTCAGGGACAAGGGGTCCTGTGTTGGTCAGGGACAGGGGGTCCTGTGTTGGTCAGGGACAGGGGGTCCTGTGTTGGTCAGGGACAGGGGGTCCTGTGTTGGTCAGGGACAGGGGGTCCTGTGTTGGTCAGGGACAGGGGGTCCTGTGTTGGTCAGGGACAGGGGGTCCTGTGTTGGTCAGGGACAGGGGGTCCTGTGTTGGTCAGGGACAGGGGGTCCTGTGTTGGTCAGGGACAGGGGGTCCTGTGTTGGTCAGGGACAGGGGGTCCTGTGTTGGTCAGGGACAGGGGGTCCTGTGTTGGTCAGGGACAGGGGGTCCTGTGTTGGTCAGGGACAGGGGGTCCTGTGTTGGTCAGGGACAGGGGGTCCTGTGTTGGTCAGGGACAGGGGGTCCTGTGTTGGTCAGGGACAGGGGGTCCTGTGTTGGTCAGGGACAGGGGGTCCTGTGTTGGTCAGGGACAGGGGGTCCTGTGTTGGTCAGGGACAGGGGGTCCTGTGTTGGTCAGGGACAGGGGGTCCTGTGTTGGTCAGGGACAGGTGACCAAAGCCCCGACCAGAGCCTCACCAGCCCGTCGCAGATCCAGCCTGCTGGCATTGATGTAGTCGCTGCCGCCAGGCGAGCCGGCCAGCCGGACGCGGCTCCAGTCGTACGGCACCAGATCCGCGTAGCGATTGCGTCGCTCGTTGCCAGGCAACCGGGCGGCGTCGGTTGTCAAAGCGAACGAGTCGCGCTGAGTTAATCGTTCAACTCGACGCATCGCGTCCGACCAGGCGTCGCGTTCGTCGTTATAATTCAACTCGAGCTCGGCGTAGGACAGCATCTCCCGGTGGTTCGGATGCGGCGAGGCTGCGGAGTCTTCGGGCTGATGGCGCTGCTGCGGCTCCACCGCTGATTCCGGCACGCCGTTCACAGCGAGTTCGGGCGCGCCAGTAGCGCAAGCACTACTAACAGTAGCAGAGTCTGGCAGTGTCCATTCTGAAGGGCCGTCGCCGCTGCCGCCGGTGTCTGCAGCGGCAGCCTGCCGAACAGCCGTCGTCGACTGCGCAGACAGAAGTTTCGGAAATTCGGGTTGTTAAATATGAAATCCCTGTGATTCTAGGAAGGTAAGAAAACAGACATCCTGGATAATCCTAGAAAGCTTGGACAGCAATTGTCAGGCATAAAACTGTCGCAATTCTTTAAAAAACAGGCAATTCTTAGAAAGGAATGGATAGATAGGCCAGGCGATTATAAGAAAAAATGGACAGGTAGACGACTCCTAGAAAGGAATAGATAGACATGCGATTCTTAGAAAGGAATAGATAGACATGCGATTCTTAGAAAGGAAGAGATAGACATGCATGCGATTCTTAGAAAGGAAGAGATAGACATGCGATTCTTAGAAAGGAATAGATAGACATGCGATTCTTAGAAAGGAATAGATAGACATGCGATTCTTAGAAAGGAATAGATAGACATGCGATTCTTAGAAAGGAAGAGATAGACATGCATGCGATTCTTAGAAAGGAAGAGATAGACATGCATGCGATTCTTAGAAAGGAAGAGATAGACGTGCGATTCTTAGAAAGGAAGAGATAGACATGCATGCGATTCTTAGAAAGGAAGAGATAGACATGCGATTCTTAGAAAGGAATAGATAGACATGCGATTCTTAGAAAGGAAGAGATAGACATGCATGCGATTCTTAGAAAGGAATAGATAGACATGCGATTATAAGAAAAAATGAACAGGTAGACGACTCCTAGAAAGGAATAGATAGACATGCGATTCTTAGAAAGGAATAGATAGACATGCGATTCTTAGAAAGGAATGGATAGACATGCGATGCTTAGAAAGGAATGGATAGACATGCGATTCTTAGAAAGGAATAGAATAGACATGCGATTACTAGAAAGGAATAGATAGACATGCGATTCTTAGAAAGGAATAGATAGACATGCGAGTCTTAGAAAGGAATAGAATAGACATGCGATTCCTAGAAAGTAATCTTATTTTTTAAGAAACGAAAGGACAAATAACTCTCAGAAAGTGAAGGAAATTCTTGGAAACGAAGAAGTGGCTGACAATTCTTAGCAAACGAAAATGGAGATGATGTTCTTGGAAAGTAAGAGATAGGCGATTCTTAGAAATATTAGGCAGGTGAAAGGATTTTTATAGAATTCTACTGCTACTGGTGCTTATTAAATAAAAATTCAAAAAGAGAACTGTAAATCCTGGAAAGATTACCAAACAGTTGACGGATTTAATCCGTTACGCATTTAATGCAATAAAATAAAATACAGATTATTGATTAGCTAAGAAATGTAAACTCACACAACCCGAACTTCTTCAATGCAAAAAACAGACGAGTATATTGTTGAACAATTTATTATTGAATAAGACTAAAATCTGTACTGCTATAGCACTACATAGTAAAACAAAAAAGATTGGCAGAGCTAGTTAGTAAAAAAAAACTAAAATAAATCTACTGAAGAAAAGGTAGACAGGCACAGGTATCTGTGCAAAATGAAAGAGAAATTCTGCTTGGCAACAAGTAGCAACCTCTGGCGCAGAAATTGTCAGCTACAGAAAAGAACAATATAAAAATGGCAGGTTAAAAAAAGCTCACTTGTGATTGGCCACACTATCTCCTTCCCTGGAGTCTTTGTTTTAACGAATACATTATATAAATCTAAGCTGTGTGATATAGCTTTGCTCTGTTGGTCTGTCTGTCCCTCTCCAGACCCATAGGCTCACACTACGCAAGTTTATTCACATAGATATCACACAGACCTTCTATCCCAGCTGCATCGAGTTTGAAAGCAGCGCAAAAATTCTGTCCATGTCCCGAGTCTACTACTACTACTACTACTAAACTTTGATTTTATCATCATATATATATAATATTTTGGTTTAGCACACCAAGCAAACCCACCCAGCCAATACATTAGGCGATGAATAAAACTAAAAAGAGAAGTTGATCTGATAGCTGTCAATAGAATGAGTTCAAAAACACTTGGAAATCTTCATGCTACAGGGCCGCTAGTTGAGATAGCGATTGAGATAGAGATATTGTCTAGCAGTAGTCTTATACACGGATTTATTAGTCTACAATTTGCGGCCATATACATATTTTTTCTATAAACTATCATAACTAGCAAGCCCTTGCATTTACTAGAAGTAGTGCTTGAGGCAAATGAGAGCAGGAACTATATTTTAGTCTATGGCCACAGTCAGGGACACAGCTGTCTGAGAAGCCAATTATTGTCACCGGCAAATGTAGCACTGTCATCAACAGCCAGCTCGCTGCTAGCACTACTGTCAGTAGCGCAGCTAGATGAGTAGTACGCTAAGCACACAGCCGAGCAAGACTCGCCAGACAGATCGGATTGATAAAACTCGTAATAAACTGGTTCGAAGTGAACCAACACCATCGAGTCGGGCGGCCGGTTAATGTCCGAACCGTTGTTTGGCAACAGCGCCAGCCTAGCGGCATCGGCGATTTGGTCAGCCTGACCGGCAGTCAGGGCCCGGCTCTGCCGATCCCCTGCAGCGATGAAGGCCGCCCGGATGGACGGTGGGAAACCTTCCGAGAAAAGTGCAGAGGTGCGCACCGGGTCTGAGATTGCGCTGGCCAGGCCTTCAATGCTGACGTAGCGACCGAACTGGTGCCAGCTGTACAGCAAGGAGGCTCTGGCGTTGCTGCGAAGCTACTGCATCTGCGATGCGGAGGAATTGGCTACTGTGTGGACACAGCACAATGCGGTAGGGCTGCGGGTCTTTTGCTGGACTTCCGAGGGCTCCAAGAGGACACCAGGGTCTTTCACTGGACTTCCGAGGGCTCCAAGAGGACACCAGGGTCTTTCACTGGAATTCCGAGGGCTCCAAGAGGACACCAGGGTCTTTCACTGGAATTCCGAGGGCTCCAAGAGGACACCAGGGTCTTTCACTGGAATTCAGAGGGCTCCAAGAGGACACCAGGGTCTTTCACTGGAATTCCGAGGGCTCCAAGAGGACACCAGGGTCCTTCACTGGAATTCCGAGGGCTCCAGGAGGACACCAGGGTCCTTCACTGGAATTCCGAGGGCTCCAAGAGGACACCAGGGTCTTTCACACAAAACCTCAGAGTCTTCAATAGTACGTTATAATCTTGTTAAGGACCTCAAGGTCATAAAGTGGACTTAGTTTATTGTTCTACTAATGACCGCACAATTCAATGAAGCTTTAATGTCATTCTTTAGTGCGCAATAGCACCCACCTTTCTACTACCCCCAACAGTCAGCATAAAGAAGCCGGCCGCGCTGCCAACACCATTGAAGATCTGTACAGGTCGCTGCGAAGGCCCGAGAGTTTCGCTGCAGGCGGTTGCTAAAACTGCAATTGAAGCTGCTCTGCCGGACCTGGCTGAGACTTCCCGCTGCCACTGCTGAAACAGGGTGTAGGGGCTGCCAAAGCCTCGAGCGATGGCATCCTGCGGACACGCCAGACTGGTCCAACTGGGGTCGGCCTGAAGTATTCAGCCTTCATTGTATTATTTTTGTATTATTTAAGCTAGCTTTGGTGATTTTGATTTTTATCTAATGGCTATCTAATTTTATCTAATGGCATGGCTTCTGAAAGCTCTTACCTAGAAGCTATGGAGATAGTTTCTTTATGAACAATGGCACAACCAAAATTTTGTTAGTGGGGCAGGGAGCAGATTCTAGAGGGAAAAGACCTTAAATAGTGTGGAGAGGGTGGCTCTGTATTGGAAAAAATGTACTTGGTCTCCCTATTTCATTTTTCAGGTCTCCACCAAAAGGCTCCTTCTAAATGCAACTAAGGTCACTTTGAATGTGACTTAGTTTGTTTACTCCATTGTGCAACTTGAACTTACTTAGTTTATATTTTTTGCTATTTGCTATTTTGTTTTAATTTGCCTTTTGGTTCATTCAACAAGAGGGTCCTGTGCATGGAGGAAAGAATAGAATGGAGTGCTAATCTGAGCCAGTTATTTTTATCTTGCTCGATTTTCGCTTTCAACATCCCTTTCCCCCCGTTCCTTCCTATTGGCTGAAAGCATATTTTGATGCGAGCTCATACTATGCTGGGACAGACCTTTCAGAGGGGAACGAAAACGAAAACGAGACGAAAAATACTTTGTCTATGGCAGTCACGAGCCAATAGGAAAGAACGGGGGGAAAGGGATGCCAAAAGTTAAGATCGAGCGAGATAAAAATTCTTTCCTCCATGGTACTGTGGTATCCCCAGACTGAATGTTCATTTCATTTATCTATGTTTGTACCATAGAGTATTTTGTTCTTTAAAATACACGCGACCGCCAAGAGAAACTTTAGATTGCTTGGCCATACGAACACCACATTGGTGGCAGCGGTGAAAAGAAAAAGCTACGGATGTACTATAAAGAAAATACCTCACAGGATGGCCTCAGCACACTGTAAATTAAAAGTGGCCGCAGAAGTAGCCGGTTGTAAAATAGTCTATAGTAGCCGGTTGTTGAATTTCTTAAATCACTTCAAAAATAGTTACATATATTTAGTTTTCATTATCTGCAACCTGCTAGGTATTTTTCATACTGAAAAAATCCGCAGGGAATCCTGACAAAGCCATGGGAGCTGCATAATTAAAAAGTAGCCAGTTGTACAACGTACAAAGTACCTATACTTAAGATTGGAATTCATTTACAAAAGTCTGTAAAGCAAAGTATCTAAATGCATGTGCTTTATGAATAGCATATAAATAACTTGAAGCTTGATAGTTTTATAATTGAAAAAAGATGCTTGTATGTTTTCTTATAATGATTTCTTTTTAAAAATCAAACACTTTTGCTTGAGCAGAGTGATTATTGCATGCTTAAAATCTCCTAATTGTCAAATTTGTCGAATATTCGTTTTCAGTTTCAGACAACTAACTTGCTACAATTATTTCTTTGTGAATAACAGTGTCTGACTGTCTCGTTGCTCTTTGTAGAAACTTTGTATTTTAGCTACTGATAGTTTTTATTTCTGTCCTAATATTTAGTAAGCCATCCTTATCGTTTTAATTTTTGCCTGTACTGTACTGTAATCAATGGCTCCTGAATTTTACTTGTATAGTTCCAAAGCTATTAAGCTTTACTTTGGCTTCATTTTTTTATGATGGCAAGTCATAACTCCTTGTCCATGTTCACATGTAAATGTGGTTGTAAGAGCACTTCTTTATCCCAGTTTTTAAAGCATTATCGCCATTATTGTCCTCTCTTGTCCACTAGGTCAGCTGAAATTCAACTGAAGTTTCAGTGTCCATTACAGAATTGTTTTGTATTTTCATCCTCGAAAGAAGCCACTATCAAGCATATTTCTAGGTTCCACAGTGATACTATCCTAAGTCAAAGCTTAACTGAGCCATTTCAATTTGATGTTACAGACATAAGTCCTAGCAATCAAGCCAGTGCCAATGATATGCATATGAATGAACACTTACTGACTGGATCTTCTACAATAAATATGCCTATTGACATTGAGCAAAACCAGCTTGTACATGCTGAATTTAAAAACCAAGAAGGGTCTAGAGATTTATCAAACCTAGTTAGGCCTCCTGTTTCTATGTTAGCACTAGCCAGGCCAGAATCATCTGCATGGGAATTGAAAGAAAAGTTAAAATCAAACAGTGGTTGCAACATGGCAAAGTTTTATTTTCAAGCTAGAGATTATTTCAGCTTACCAAATAGTACAGCAAGGTCATTAAGTTTACAAGTAAAAGGCATTTTTTCTTCCTTTAGTATATTATATCTATCAACCATTTGTCAATTCCTGAAAGAAAAAGGTATTCCAAATAAAACCATCCAAGGGGTCCAAGATTTCTTGCAATTAGAATCATTCTTTGATACTTGCCTTGAAATATTAGAAAGTGATTCACAGTTGTTAAGTTTTATTAAAGGGCATTATCAATTTGTTGAACCTATTGAAGTACCATTATTTAATAGGAATAGTATTGTTTATATTCCAATCAAAAGCAATATTTCTTCAGTTTTACAAAATAAATATTTTCAATCTATGATTTTTACTGGGGAATTAAAGGAAAAATCACCTTTCTTTTCTAGTCCATACTTTGAAAATTATATCAAACCATTAATTGAAAATGACCCTAAAGATGCTATTTATCTTGCACTATATACAGATGAATTTGAAGTGGCAAACCCAATTGGTAAAGCTAGGTGTAAGCATAAAATTTATGCAATTTACTATCGAATTTTAAATCTGCCAAAGGAAATTGCATCTCAAGAAAAGTGTTTCTTTTTAGCTTGCTTAGTAAAATATAAAATTATTCAAGATAATATCCTCAACCTTGAAGAGCTATATTCTCCTTTGATTGAAGAATTGAATAATCTGTATGACTATGGAATTACATTTGAAGCTTTAAATGGGGAAAAAATAAATGTTCCAGTTATTGCATGTTTATGTACTGGTGACAACCTATCAATTAATTCACTTGTTGGACTTGGGACAAATTTTGTATCAGGCCAAGCATGTAGATTTTGTATTGCAAAGGCTACTGACATTGATTTTTGTCTAACTAAGCATGATGACTTAAGTAGAGATGATAGCTGGGACATTAGCATTCAAACTGGAATTAAGCAAAACTGTCCATTCAATGGTCTTGGATATGTTACCATGCCTTACTTTTTCCCCCCAGATTTTTTTCATGATTTACTAGAAGGTACATCACACTTCGTTGCTTGTCTTGCTATTAAATTCTTATTAAGGCACAAAATCCTAAATTTTGATAATATCAAAAGGCTTTTCAAACTTTTCCCTGTCTCAATGCCTTCTCTTTTGCCAGCACACATCAACAATAATAGATTGCCATTCTGTGCAGCAGATATGATTCACATTATCCATCGAATGCCTCTTTATTTTGGGCCTTATGTTCTTTCCAGTAATAATCCAATTAAGTATGATATCATGAATCTTCTATTAATACATTGTGAAGTTCTGGCCATTTTATTATCAACTTTAGATGAAGAAGAACACAATTCAGACTATATTGCTACCTTAATAAATGAACATAATAACCTAATATACAAAGTATCAAACAATCAATTATCAAAAAAATGTAAACTCCATTATATGTTGCATTATCCAGACCTAATCCCTATGTATAATGGATTGAAAGTAGCATGGACAATGAGATTTGAGTCAATCCATCAGTACTTTAAAAAAATAATACCTATAGTACGTTGCTTTAAAAATGTATGTGCAACAGCAGCACAAAGGTTTCAACTGCATCAAGCTATTACAATGTCTACTGGCTGTCTACTGTCTACTGTCTACTATTACATGTCTAATGTCCATTGGCTTCAAATTTACAGCAAGTATCACTTGTTAATCTTTTTGATTTTCAAACAATCGAAACCATTGCTAGTTATTTGCAGTTGCCTAGTATAAATGATATGCCTAAGGATTGTATTGTAGCAAGTAGTTTAAAAATAGGGTCATTAGAGTTTAAAGCTCCAACTAAGTACAAGTCAATGATTATTTTTCAAAGTAAACATCAAGACTTTGATGATTGCTATGATCTAACCCTATCATCACTTTTTAAAATTATATGCATTAAGGGCAAGTGGCTTTTGGTAACAAAAAATTACAATTCCATTTTTTTGCCATCATACTTTACTTTTTATTGTAAACCAACATCACAAGTTAATATTATTGATCCAGTACACAAATTTCTCCATCCACCAGTATTTGTAGACATAATTGCAGGTAAACACTATGCTATTTTATCTTCCTTTTTGCCCTTCTAATCAGTGTCCATAATCTTAAAACTATGTTTTTAAATGTGGAAAAAGAATATGCATTGAATCATGGTTTTGATATATAGCAAGATTATGAATTTGTTATAAGAAAAATCTTAAAAAACTGCTGGCCACAATTCCTAAGAAAGACCTAAGACTATTGTTTCAATATAATGTCTACTTAATGTCCAATGTCTAAGTAATGTCTGAACTCTGAAATTAATCACTTCAAAATTTTATTATTAATGCCCGCAGCTGAATTCATGCCATTGTACAAAATTTCTGCAGTTGGAAAGGAGAAGAAAGTTCTGATCAACCTGCAAAATTCTGACTTTGACAATTTTGTAACTGCTGGATGTACAGCCCTAGGAATCAGCAATGTGCCAAGCCCACTTGTTTGCACAGAGGATGGCTTCGAAATTGCAGATTCTGACACTTGGAAAGCAATCACTGCCGATAATCCAAGCAGCCAGGTCTTCCTTTTTAAAGCCTCAAATGTAGAGCCTGAGCCATCAACAGTTTCCAAGGAAATGGGACCTGATAAGGAAAACACTTCCAGTAGTTCACAGGTTCAAGTCCAAGAAGTCCCTGCCACTTATGAGCTGCCTAGCTATCCAGAGACATTTGTTGAGAAAATAAGCCAGGCAAACACAAAAGAGAAGGCTGCTGTATTGAAGAATGATCAAGGTTTTGTGAATGCACTGCTCAGGCCAATTATGAATGACATCACAACAAAGTACATCAATGCAACAAAACCACACTTAAGCTCAAAAGAGATGAAAGTCTTTTCAAGTGCAATTGTTGGACAGTTTCCTAATCTTGCTGATGCAGAACGGTGGAATCCTGTCAAAGGTGGACTTGGTCATACCTTCTGGCGGATTGGAATTCGGCGTCGCATCAGGAATTGGCGTGAAACCACATTTACCAATTCTTCTGACCTGCCACCAAAAATTTTGGAGATGCGTGAAAAGTTTGGGAGGAAAAGCTCTGATGCTGCTGCTGCCACTGAATCACAAGGTGAGGCTTGTGCCTCTGGATCTAAGCGCCGCCGGCCACCTCAATTGGATCCTGAATCTGCTGAAGAAAATTTGCCTTCTGCTGGCCAATCTGAAAGTAGTGACAATGATAAGGACGATGACAACAATGATGATGATGAGTCCGAAGTTCGAGCTAGTGATCTGGCATCAATGATAGAAGATCATGGGCCAGAAGGGACTCTGGATGGTGATGCAACTGAATCAGCAATGCAGGAGATGATTACAAATGGCGAGTTAACTGTTCCTATTGGGACGGCATCTGAGCTGATGAAGACAACTTTCCAACACCGTGTGCAAGCTGCTCAGTACATGACAGTTGCTCAGCAACTGTCACGTTACCCATTGTTGGGCCATCCTCAACTTTTGTGTGATGAGGCACTCCGCGTCATTGAGTTGTACACCTCTGCCAAGTCCAGTGACTACTTGCCACAGTCAAGCACATCTGTTGAATATTTATTTGAGCGCCTAAAATTTCTATTGCTTTGGTTTGGTCGCAGTGCATCTTTGTTTGCTAGGTGCAAGCGTGCCGGGCCCTATCTTGAGTCCAGTGATGACTCTGATACAAATGTCAAAAGAGGCCTAATGCTGCTGTCAATCAAAGCAAAAGTTGTGTCTTTGGATGGCTTCTTCAATGCTAAGCGCCTTGTCAGCATTCAGGCTGAGAACTTCGATGCTCGTTGGACTGGTGTTGCTGTGCCTGGCCATCTGGTGAAAACTGACACCGCACTGGAAGCAATTTTAGTTTATGTACTCGTGTTTCCGGCACTAAATCTTAAGCATGACTGCCAAACTGAGAATGCAGTTCAACTAATTGAAATTTTCATGGGACTTCGAAACCCCAAGCGGACCCGCAATGCCACCGTGAAAAATGTTTCACGAATTCTTCCGTGAAGGTGACTGAATGAAGGACTTTTGAACCTGTGACTGATCATGTGATTGATAGCAGGTTGCTTTCATAGAATAATGTATGCAAAAATTCATTAGGTAAATATATATTCTACTATAAAAATAATTTCTTGACTGACAAGGACTGAAAGCAACTGATTATCAATCAAAATCAAAAGTACTATTTCTTATTTTCATTGCTTGACTCTTTTAAGGTGCTAAACATGCTCTCTGTGCAATTTTTCATGCTACTAGCTAAACCTTGTTGTTCACTGACTAAAATTAAAGTACTATTTCTTATTTTCATTGCTTGACTCTTTTAAGGTGCTAAACATGCTCTCTGTGCAATTTTTTATGCTACTAGCTAAACCTTGTTGTTCACTGACTAAAATTAAAGTACTATTTCTTATTTTCATTGCTTGACTCTTTTAAGGTGCTAAACATGCTCTCTGTGCAATTTTTCATGCTACTAGCTAAACCTTGTTGTTCACTGACTAAAATTAAAGTACTATTTTTTATTTTCATTGCTTGACTCTTTTAAGGTGCTAAACATGCTCTCTGTGCAATTTTTCATGCTACTAGCTAAACCTTGTTGTTCACTGACTAAAATTAAAGTACTATTTCTTATTTTCATTGCTTGACTCTTTTAAGGTGCTAAACATGCTCTCTGTGCAATTTTTCATGCTACTAGCTAAACCTTGTTGTTCACTGACTAAAATTAAAGTACTATTTCTTATTTTCATTGCTTGACTCTTTTAAGGTGCTAAACATGCTCTCTGTGCAATTTTTCATGCTACTAGCTAAACCTTGTTGTTCACTGACTAAAATTAAAGTACTATTTCTTATTTTCATTGCTTGACTCTTTTAAGGTGCTAAACATGCTCTCTGTGCAATTTTTCATGCTACTAGCTAAACCTTGTTGTTCACTGACTAAAATTAAAGTACTATTTCTTATTTTCATTGCTTGACTCTTTTAAGGTGCTAAACATGCTCTCTGTGCAATTTTTCATGCTACTAGCTAAACCTTGTTGTTCACTGACTAAAATTAAAGTACTATTTCTTATTTTCATTGCTTGACTCTTTTAAGGTGCTAAACATGCTCTCTGTGCAATTTTTCATGCTACTAGCTAACCCAATTTGCTGAAAACAGTGTCTAATTTTAAATATATGCTTAACTTCAAAATTACATTATTTTTTTCAAACCTTAAAAATTATGCACTCAAGATTTGCCACTGAATGATTTTTTTTCACTATTATTAACTAACCAACTACATACATCAAATGACCGAAAGAAAGCTGGTTAGTTGAAACGCTCAGGATATTGAAGGAGTAAGTTCTTGGAAGGGCCATATTTTAATCATCAAAAAGTGGCCTAAAGGGCGCCGGTTGTAATTAGTCGGATAGGTGCCGAAAGTGTCTAATTTTCGGCGCCCTTTTCTACAAAAAAGTGTCACAAGCGGTTACTTTTTTAACCTAAAAGTGGCTGCATGCGGCACTTTTTAAAGCCTAGAATTAGCCGCTTGCGGCACCCTAATATTGAAAAAGGCGCCGAAAATTGGACACTTTTGGCACCTATCCGGCTACTTACAACCGGCACCCTTCAGGCTACTTTTTCGGCTACTTTTTATTTACAGTGCACAGTTCTACAGCATTCGACATTTTGATCCAGACGAAGATCCGCTCAACAATGCAGATAAGTGGAACGAGTATGTGCAGGAAGTCGAGCTGCTCATGGAAGTGCAAGGAATAGCTGACGAAAAGAAGCAAGCTACATTATTGCTTCTAGCAGGGCCGAAAATCCGAAAGCTGTTGCAAACCGTAAGCTATGAACAAGGCTACGAAGCAACGAAGGAAGCGCTCAGCTCTCTATTCCAAGGCGCAACGAACAGCGTCCTTGAGACTTACAAGCTGCTGTCAGTTAGCCAGATAGAGGGAGAACCGTTTGATTCCTTCTACAGCTGTCTAAAAAGTGCAGCAAAGTACTGCAACTTGCACGTTGAGTACAAGCCTGAAGGAAATGAGAGCACAGTGAAGCTCAGCTTCGAGGATCATCTGCTACGCGATCTGATAGTCCTAAAGAGCACATCAAAGCCGCTAAGGACTCTGCTGCTACAGGAAGGCTCTGACCTCACCTTAAAGAAAGCAGTAGAAATCAGCAAGAATTTCGAAGCAACAAAAACGCAGGCTGAAGACATTGAAAAACCAACCAATGAGGCGCGCAACACAGTCAGCAAAATCGAAAACAGATCAACTAACAAGCTACAGTTCAAACAGACTGACAAGCGGACATCAACTCTAAACACCAACAAGTGCGATCGAGTCTGCTACAGATGCAACAGAACAGGTCACCGTCCCTGGGATTGCTTTGCTCGTAACATGGAATGCAAATTTTGCCATAAAAAAGGCACATTAAGCAAGCATGTAGACTATGTCTAAAGACAGGGAGCAGAATAAAAACTAGAAA
Source organism: Macrostomum lignano (assembly GCA_002269645.1). Taxonomy (NCBI): domain Eukaryota; kingdom Metazoa; phylum Platyhelminthes; family Macrostomidae; genus Macrostomum; species Macrostomum lignano. The sequence continues at coordinate 12,758 of NIVC01002820.1, read as the reverse complement.
TATTCAGATGTCTGAGCAACCGGAAGATCAAAATGGCAACGACGAATCGAATGGTGAAGAAATCAATACTGTCGCTATGACTGAATCGAATGACTCAGCAGGCGCAAGAGCCAAAGTGAAGATCAATGGTATTGAGAGTACAGTGCTCATTGACTCCGGATCTTCAGCAAGTTTGATAAGTATGAAATCGTGGGAGTCAGTGAAGTCAAAGTGTTATGTTTTCTCAGGTTACTTCAATATGCTTAAGACGTTAGTTATTAGTGCTGATATCCTAGCAGACGTTTACGCTGCTACAAGGTTCTTAGTCTTGCTCTTATTTCCCTTTATTTCACATTCTCACAGCGGGCTTTTAACCCAAGCCTGTTTTGCAGCTTCATTTAGTCCATAGATAAAACAAAACGCGTCAAACTGCATATGCAATTAAAATAATATCAATATTATAGTCACGTCATATCACAAAGGATACCGTCCTAAACAGATCAGAAAAGCCGAGACTAAGTGCCTACATGTCGAAAAAGGCACTGGAAGTCTTGGGAACGACAACACTGGTTGTGATGGCTGGAGACTCAATGAAGCGAATCAAATTTATTGTAACATGCGGTATCAACGCTGAGACAATACTCGGATGTCAAGACAGCATCGATTTGAATTTGCTGCAGATAATGATCAATCAGATTGTGAAGAAGAACGAAGAAATCGAACGAATTCTGAAAGATCATCAGGAGGTATTTCAGGGAGTTGGTAGATTGACCACGCAGCCAGAAGTAACCATTGCTCTAAAGGAAGGAAGCACGCCGATATCACAATCGATAACAAGAGTAGCTGCCCATCTCAGAGAAGCACTCCTACAAGAACTGGAAGAGCAGGAAAACTCAGGAATCATAGAGAAAGTTGATGGTCCCAGTGCATGGCTTTCGCGGCTAGTTGTCGCCCCAAAAGGAAAGACTGGTAAGGTACGACTGACCGTTGACTTACGAAACTTCAACGAGGCAACGGAAAAGCTACAATTTCCTATCCCATCTCTGGATGATCAGCTCACCAATATGGGAGAAGCAAGCTGCTTCAGCTACATTGATGGCAAGAAAATGTCCCATCAAATTGAACTGGACAGTGAATCTATACATCTGACAACGTTCTCAACAGGAATCCCTGTACAACCGCTATACAGGTACAAACGATTGCTGATGGGTTGGGCCAACTCATCATTCTATCTTCAAGCTTAGATGACAAAAATTTTGGCTAGTTTACAAGGGCTACTAAATATTCAGGATGATATAATTGTGTATGGAAAGGACGTCATGGAACACAACAACAGGCTAAAGCAGGTCTTAGCAAGGCTCGTGGAGAACGGCATGACCGTTGGAAAGGAAAAATGCAAATTTGGAATGAGTAAAGCTACTTTTATGGGATTTATTCTAACCGAGAGGGGAATAACCATCCACGAGAAGAAAACAAAAGCTATTCAAATGTTCAAACCACCGTGCAATCCAAGTGAAGTTAAATCGTTTCTTGGTCTAGCACAATTTGTTGCTCGATTCGTACCAAACCTAGCAACCTTGTCGAAGCCTCTGAATGACCTCACAAAGAAAGGAAAGTCCTGGGAATGGGGTCCAGAACAAGAAACTTCTTTCAACAGCATCAAAGCAGCGATTAGCTCAATGGAAACGCTCGCGTACTTTGGCACAGTGCGAGAAACACAGCTGCGAGTAGACGCTAGTCCTGTCGGTCTTGGTGCGATCTTGGTTCAGCGGCAGAAAGATGGAAATCTACAGCCAGTTTGCTATGCCAGTAGAACTCTCACAGACATGGAGACTCGATACAGTCAAATCGAGCGAGAAGCATTGGCAATTAAATAGGGATGCAAGAAATTTTCTCCCTTTCTCAAAGGAGCAGCCGAATTTACGGTAATAACAGATCATAAACCACTACTTGGATGTTTTGCATCAAACTCAAAACCACCACCAAGAATTGAACGTTGGGCAATGAGGTTGCAGCCATTCAACTTTAAGATAAAATATGAACCAGGTGACACCAACAAGGCAGATATTTTGTCGAGACAACCGGAAAAAACACCAAACGACACACTCTGCAATTGATGCAACATCGCATTCATTAACAGCAAACTTGAAGGTGCAGTCAGCACAGCTCTAAGCTTAGAGCAGATCTGAAAATATTCTGCGATTGCTGATAAGATTGTCGAGGCACTGGAATCAATAGTATCAGGAACATGGAAAAAGCACAACAAACTGTTTGCAGAAAGAAATAAACTATCGGAGCAGAATGGAATTCTCCTGTACAAAGACCGCATTGTCTTGCTGAAGAGTCTGCGACAAAAAGCTCTGTTAATTGCCCATGAAGGACATCAAAGCATTTCCAAAGCCAAAGAACGACTGCGAAGTACCATTTTTTGGCCCGGTATAAGCAAAGATGTGGAGATCTTTTTCAAGACATACAATATGTGCATCCACACAACGAAAAAAGGAAGTTGGATCCCAATTGTGCCAATGGAAATTCCATATAAGCTGTGGGACAAAGTGGCAATGGACTTCAAAGGACCACTTTTGAATGATAGCAACCTGCTAGTTTTCATCGACTACCACTCGAGATTTCCTCTAGTGTTCATCATGAAGCGCACAGAAGTGAGCAACATAGTGCGAATTTTAAAGAAAGTGATTTCACTATTTGGATCAATGAAAGAACTCGTCTTAGACAATGGAACAAATTTCTGTTCAAAAGTTGTTGACAAATACCTAAACAGTCAAGGCTTCATTCACTCATGGATAATTCCGCCTCACCCAGCAGCAAATGGGGAGGTGGAAAGATTCAATGAAACATTGAACAAAGTCATCAGAAGATCCAGAATCTTGAATGGATCAAGTTTTGAAGAGGAATTGCAAATCTTTTTGCATGCCTACAGAACAACACCAATGAGAGCAACAGGCATAGCACCAGCAAACCTTTTCTTTCGATGGAGCGCGGACAAAACTTCCTCAAATGAACGACGAGACAATATATTCTTTGATGAAGCAGAAGATAAAGACGCCAACTACAAAAGAAAAATGTCCAGCTATGCTAATTAGAACGCTCGTGACTGCAACATCAAAATAGGTGACACAGTAGTGATTGAAAGGGAAGCAAGGAACAAGTAAGATAGTTTTTTTGGTACAAAGCAATACTACATAAGGAAGCGAGTTGGAGGACTGCTGATCCTGGAGAACAAAAGTGGCACAATCAAGAAGTGCCAAGTTAACAAGGCCAGAAAGATATTCCCAGACTCAGAATCTGACAAGGCTCTGGTAATATTTTCTGGTGGAGGAGGAATGAGCGACAGTCAGCAAGAAAAGAAAGACGCATCCAAAATAAGACCAGCGTGATCCAAGAACAATGCGTAGAAGTGGACTCCGACCACAGACTGTACTGAGGAGGCCAATTTGTTTCCCTAAAATGAACTGATTTTACTTAAGGTGGAGGGATGTGGTATCCCCAAACTGACTGTTCATTTCATTTATCTATGTTTATACCATAGAGTATTTTATTCTTTAAAATACACACGACTGCCAAGAGAAACTTTAGATTGCTTGGCCATACAAACACCACAGGTCCTATCATGTTTTTGAACTTTAAGCACTTGTAACTTTTGAACTATAATAGATAGAACAAAGCTTTAAAAAGCAGTCTGTGTCAAACTTTTAGTTCTATTTTTTTACATAGCTGCTTATGAATTCTAAAACAATTGAAACAGCAAAGGCATAAACTTTGCTGATGGTCATTTTGTTTCAAAATTTGTTGTTTATTTTAATTTTATGATACCAACTTTAATTGATATCTTTCTACTTCTTTGTGTTCAAAATACAAAGTATTTAACTTTTACTTTATAATTAACTGCCCTAAATATTATAATTTATATAATCAAGCAAAAATTTTATTTTATTGTTGTGACCTTTTTGGGCCTAATTTCTAGGGCTTAACATCGATATCTATCTATTTACTTTTTAATTTTAATGCTAAATATAAATGTATTTTACTTTTACTTAAAGAAGCCATTATTTTTTATTTAATTGTTCTTTTTTAGGTCTATTACAAAGCATATAAGACTTAACTTTGTAAAAAATAATTATTAAACTTAGTATTTACTATAAGTTGATCTTAGACTTGAAATTTGGATTTATATCATTTAGAGTTTTGAATGCTTATAATTCTTCATATAGGCCTAGCTTTGCATTGTAAACCTAAACATTTTCATGCTAGACAAAATGACCCAATTCATAAAAGAAACAATTTTATATAAATATTAGCAGATAAAAAAGTAAAAAAATGGGGCCTAGTATATCTTCAAAAATATTGTAACTATAATCTGTGACTATCAGTCTTTTAAAATAATTTTTTTAATTTTTGGCTTTGCATTACTCTTGTCTTAAAACAAGTAAAAATAGAAGGCCAACTACTAGTATTACTTATATGTTGCATAATCTATCAGCTGTATAATAGGCTATACTATTAAAGTACAAATATTAAATTTAAATATTAAAAAACCCCTGTCTCATGTGAAATGACAATTTATATCTAATATATGATAATAATAGTAATGAGATCAATAATTTACCCTAGTTACAACTTGATATTTGTTTTTTGTAACAAAAGTAAAGCCTTAGCCCTTAGCTTTTTTTAGCCTTTTAGGGTTTTTTAGCCTTTTGAAATTGAAAATATCATTAGCAACTGGATTTTTGGCATTAAAGGCCAATCTAGCAATTTTTTGTGCCAGTTGATAATTTCACAAAATGATTTTGTAAATGTAATAAAAGTGTAAAGTGCCATACAATTAAATATGTAGGCCTAAGAATGCTCAATTAGCGGAATGGGCGCCCACACCTTCCCGCTATGTCCCCTCTGGGACAGCCCTATAGTTAAAAGAATGCTCAATTTGAGTTCACGTGCATTTCTATTTTATTCTCTTTCATTCTCTCTGCATTAACCCCCACCCCTATGTATAGTCTTGCAAAATATATTTTGGGCCATTCCATATAATTATGGTCGTAACATGACAGACTATTTTTACTTATAAAATGAAATCTAATAATAGAATATACTAAACCAATATTTTGAATGAAAGATTATTTTGTCAAGAATATGTTTATAAAGTTTCATATAGATATCATCATTAGTATAGATGCTATTAAACCTTGAATGGCACTTATGGTCGTAACAACAGGATTTTTGACATATAGAAACTAAAAGGTAAAAGTCTTATACCATTTTTCATTTTTTATATTTTGCAATATTTTTTTTCAAATTTGACTAAGAACATCTTTAGAAGTCATACTCTTTTATTAGAATATATACCAGTAAACTCAAAAAGGCAACAAAAATACAAAAGAAAAGGCAGCCTTATGGTTGTAACATTATGGTCATAACATAATTTTTTCTGTCAATTCAGTAACTGAAGTACTAATATATTAAAAATATAATGCATTATATGGTTGCTAATGTTTTTATCTGATGATGCAAGCACTATAATTTTATATATAGTTTGTTTTAACCTTCTAAAGCTTTCTATTTGTTTTTAAAAGGTACATAAACTTAATGATGTCTTTTGCTTAGAAAATGTCCAATTTTTACAAAAATAACTTTTTGCCAATTGATAACATAGTAATCCAACATTTTATCATTTATTTATTCTTATATTGTTTACATTATATACAAAAAAGATTTGGTAAAAAAAATGGCTGATAAAGCAATGACAAGCAAAAATATTGACTTTTTTCTATTTTCCAATTATGTCCATCTTATATGGAATGGGCCTTTTTGTTTCTAGTGTTCTGCCGTAGCCATAGCTACGGCTACAGGATCCTACAGCAAATATGGTGAAATAGGTGCTTATGGCAGCTACAGATACGCCTACAGTAGCTAGCTGCTCTTACGGCTATGGCTATAGAAATATGGTAGTTGCTGTCACATTCCGTAGATTCCCATAGCTATAGTTATTAATGTTAAAAATTGAAAAACTATTAGAAACAGGTAGAGTAAAACAAATATACTTTTAGTAAAATGTATTATCAACCTAGAAACTTATAAAATATACCTAAAAAAGTAAAATAAACACTGGCAAATTCTAATTTTTATTAATGTGAAAAACTTTAGCATTAGTACTTTCAATAATGATTAAGTATGGTTGCTCTAAAAAGGACGAAATATAATCTCACAAAGACAACTAAGTGTTTCTTTTATTTTCTAATTTAATTTGCAGTTGTTTAAGCACTGGGTTATTTTCTTGATTCAAAATATTTTGTTTTTTAGACTTTTTGTTAAAACTACAGCTACGGCTACGGGAACTATGGGAATATGGTAATTTTGAGGCCCCTATGGCTATGGACTACAGAGAATTGGAGTAAGCTGTAGTTTTTCTTATGGCTACAGCTATGGTACATGGACCCTCCTTATGGCAAAACACTATTTGTTTCCAATTGGCTGCAAATGTGTAAATAATGAGCTCTAACTAATAGAGTACTTAGTGCCTACCCTGTCCCTACCAGCAAAATTTGATTGGTTAGGATTTTCTAAGCTACATTTTTCACCCTGCCCTCCCCCAACACAATCAGTCTATATAATCAAGCAAACTGGCATGCAAATAAATCAAGAGTTCTCCAAATAATGAAGTCTCCAGAAATTCAAAATCCAGAATATGTGGCTACAAATATCATGGAATTGTTAGTTTTTAATTGTTTATAGCATAGATAGCAATCTTATAATTAAGAGAACAAATTTCTGCTTTTCAAATGCAGCCTTGGAAATGGCACATGACCAAGATGGCCATATACCAAGATGGCCATAGCTTTAAGTATCTAAATAGATAATAATAAGCCTAGGTCTATATATTTCACTTATTTCCTATTGTATTGGTAATAATTAGAGAAATAGATGCTAAAAAGATGCTATATTGGAATTGTATTATATTAGGCCCCTATATTATAGTCATTCCTTTGGCTTTAGCTTTTATTATAGCTTGACCTATATATATAAAAATTAAGATAAATATACAACAAGGCAAGGTATTTATTTTGTGTTAGGCTACTTGCTTGGTGTAGGCCCTAGTGATTCAATAACACATTTATTTTGTGTTAGGCTACTTGCTTGGGTGTAGGCCCTAGTGAATAATATTTATTCACTAGGCCTACACCAAGCAAGTAGCCTAAGACAAAATAAATACCTTGCCTTGTTGTATATTTATCTTAATTTTTGTATAGCATTACTAGTAGAAATGGTTTCTTAATAAACAGATAGTGATAGATTTGATAGATGTAATGATAGGGAATAAATTGGCAAACACTGAAAAAGATTATAAAGTTTTTGTATTATAGGTAATTAGTTTCAAATCTATTATTGCATTACATTAGTATTTATGAATATGATTGATTAAACATAATAATTAATATAACAATGGCTACTATGTTGCTAATTAATTAATGATAAAAAGAGAGCAGAGCCAAAGAGATTCAATGTTGTGGCCATCTTGGTGTGTGGCCATATTGGTCTTATGCCCTTGGAAAGATCCATCTTCAAGAATTTGACCATTGCCAATGCAATAGGCAACTGAAAATAGGCCTAGGCCTAGCCATTGGCAACTGGATTGCTAACCTCAAAAAACATAGCCCTTAGGCCTATCACAATTTTAATAACACTGACTGATGCCAATGCCAGCAATGGTATAGAAATTAGAAGTTAAGTTAGCCCTACGCCTTACTATAACTAGGCCTAGTCTAGGCCTAGTGTTTTCTATACTTTAAGACAACTTGGAAAGTGATGAGATTTATCAAATTAATTTTATTTAATTTTCAAAAATAACTTTGCTAGGCCTAACTGAACTAATTTTAAAGAAAAACATGGTTATAATAGCCATAGGGCATTAGGCCTATTTCAAGCCTACAACATCTATCCATGAGGCTCTTCATATTGCTTGTTCTGGTTCTAGAACCAGAACCATTTTGTGAAGTATAACTTTTTGTCTCCATAACTAGAGGGAGATACGTGCTATAAAGTTTATATTATTGAATGACAATCATTACGAAGAAAGTGAAAATTGTGCAAAGTAAGGCTGTTAAGGCAGTCAAACATTCAACAAAGTTAAATAGTTATACTGCTTTTTTCTTGGATATCCGAACCGATTCTGGTTCTGGAATCGATTGCCGTGAAGAGGCTCCATGTCAACGTATCTGTTTCCCCCATAGCTAGATATTCGTTTTGATATTCAATTTGATAAAATTCATCACGCAGCAATTAAATTGGCCTATGTGCATTAAAATTAACGCCTACATTTTGTATTCGCGCTACATTTTAGTAAATTAAAAAAATTGTATTTTCTTCTAAAAAATTACTGTAGCTAAGCCATTTACTTACCACAATTATACCGTGCTGCAAATATAATCGTCATATTTGTTATAAAAACTCTTTCACATTATTATCATATAACAAACAGATTGTTTCACATTAATTGAGGCGAAACCAGTTTCAACCGGAACTGAGTGCGCGTCACGTTGGTTTGTTCGTAGTTTAGCAACTTAGTACTCATAGACTCTCCTTATATACTCTTGATTTCAATAGTATACCTAATTGTATGTGTAAGTTTAATATTTAATGCTAAGTTTTTTACAGGGTTGTTTAGTTATTACAGACTTCAAGTTTTGCATCTTGTAGAGTGATAAATTCTGTACAGGTTGGTGAGAAAAAAACTACGTTCAACGAAACATTCTAGGAGCACTACTACTAGAAGAAACCAGCGTCGACCAACTATTTTCTGCATGATTTGGCCAGTTTCCCGTCCCTGTAGTTTTTAGTAGTCTCTGGGTTATCTCTCTGGGTTAGCCGATTCAGTTACACGTGCATGTACATATAATAAGTATACTAAATTGGTTACAATCAATCGGCAGCGTGTCATATCGACATGCGGCGATTATTATTATAGCTGTAGGCGCTGGCACAGCTGGGGTCAGCAAAGCACCCGCTGGTGGAAAACAGCTGAGTCCAGCCTATACTTATACCCAGCGCCTGCAAGTCAGAAAGAAAAGTGTCAATCAGTCAGGGTGGTGCAGAGAGCCTGCATGGCCCCACAGTCCGCGTCTCCCACAGTGCGGGCTACCAGCAAGTCGGCGAGGGGGGGCCGGCGCACCGTGCGCGGGCACAGGCAGTGGCCGATCAATCTGGGCATCGCCTCAGCAAGGATGCATGTGGCCCAGCTAGGGCGGCACGCTGGTCCGGGCCACCAGATCGCTCGGCATCGCTCAGGCGCTCGGGAAACAGGATGCCAAGGGCATTGCGTAGGCCGGCCTCGATCCAAGCTCGCCTCACGAGTGGCCGCTATGGAAACAGCCTCCAGCCCGTAGGTCAGCCCGTCTCAAGTGCCGAGCAGAAATACGCGGCGACCTTCAGCCTGTCAGGGTTTGCCAGCCGATGTTTGCCAGCCGATGTAATCGCCAGCCGACGTTTGCCTGCGGGACGTTTGCCAGCGGGACGCTTGCCAGCCGACGTTTGCCTGCGGGACGTTTGCCAGCCGACGTTTGCCTGCGGGACGTTTGCCAGCCGACGTTTGCCTGCGGGACGTTTGCCAGCCGACGTTTGCCTGCGGGACTTTTGCCAGCCGACGTTTGCCAGCCGACGTTTGCCAGCCGACGTTTGCCAGCCGACGTTTGCCAGCCAACGTTTGCCAGCCGACGTTTGCTAGCCGACGTTTGCCAGCCGACGTTTGCCAGCCGACGTTTGCCAGCCAACGTTTGCCAGCGACGTTTGCCTGCGGGACGTTTTCCAGCCGGACATTCGCAGGCGGCAATTGATTAAAGAAGTATGCCGTATCTAGGCTTACATGTACTTGCATTTGAAAACTGTGGACATAGCACTAATCTAATTCCACCTCGCTCCCTACTATACTGCTATTAAATATACAGGTTACTAACAAACTACTGTTCAGGCTTATTGAAGTTATTGCTCTTGTCTGCCTAAATAGAAGGGTATAAAAATACAAAATAGGAGTTTCCATCGTCACAGTTAATGTCTATTTATGCCATGGATAGCCCTTTCGATATCAGTGGCCAAACAAGCTAAGTGTTTACAAGCTACGAGTAAATGGGAAAAGACTGCAGAAATCCATATTGGTTTAGTCCCTGGTTTAGACTAGAAACCAGGGATGGTTTCTAGTATGGTTTAGAATGGTTTAGACACTATATTGGCTTAGTCCCGCCTATATCTACGTAACTTAGCCGGCCGCAGTCAATAAAGATCTTAGAAATGGGGATCTAAGGTGTCACCTTGTAGGACCCCGAAGGCGGTGGCAAATTCAGCTTTTTGCAAAAATTTTGCTAAAGGCAAAACCATGGCATTCAGTGCGCTCGTTAAGCCGAGAAAAATCGTGTCTCTCAAAACAGTGTTGGACATGCAGATTGAAATAAAACCCGATCAATCCATCGGCTCCGCACTATCATCTCTCTCGATGGCAGCGACAATCAGGTCGTAGTTTTCGTTGCTTATCTTGCCATAGCGTTCTCGCACTGCAGGATTCTGCTCATCCACTGCATCTTGGGCTGTAGCAAAACTTTCGTCACTGCTCTTGCTCGCTAAATTCTTCGTCTGCCATATCCATGTTTGTCTGATGAAATATGTTATTTTCTATGGTCTAAGGCTTGCAAAACTGTGGAAAGGATGATAGCGTGCCAAAATTCTCAAATTGGTTGCTCCATAGACCCCCTTTAGGGCCATAGACGATGAAAAGTAAGTCTTCATTAGCTTGATTTTCCCAATAAGGATTAAATTGCTTGCTCTAGGCTCAATTGGCTTGAAAAATGCATAATTAAATAATAGCAACTTTATTCTAACCTTGACTGCTCCAGCGGAGTGTTTTTTATTTCGTTTTATTTCCATAAGTTTAAAGGACCATCACGTTCAAATTGCATGTATAACTTTAAATAAATGAGATTTAATTGCTTTGGTAGCATAACATGTATAGACAAAATTTCCACAGGTGTACATGTATATAGCATTCAGATAGCCAGGCTTAGACCTAGATTTAGAAGTAAACTATTGTAATTAGTGGTTGTATTCCACAAATCAACTCAGAAAACACTGGTTTAGGCTTAAACTCAAAGTATAATGCGCCCTTTCTATGTAGTTTATAGTAGTCCTGTGGTCTACAGTCCCTACATAGTCTCTGCTGTATCCTGGGGTCTTGGCCCTCGACCTATTCAAAGTCTTAAGGGCCTAGCATTGCACTTTTACGAGTAATTGCATGCTGTTTTCAACGAAAAAATCGTTAATAAAAAATTTATTTCAAAGAAAGATGGTTAGCTAGAGCTAATGATCTTACTAAAACATACTATTTCAATTTGGATTATGACCATAACCTACTGGTACAGTAGCAATCTTAAAATACATGTAGTAGTTAGGATGACCGTGATAGTTCACATCACATTGTGCTCACACTTAACTACATGCTTGATTAGAAGTTTCTTTAAAAAAATAACCACTAAGTTCATGGCCGACGTGTTTAGTTTGGCTAAAACGCTCTCGCTTGCACGGCATCAAGCTGTACCATTGGTGTAAAAACTTTAATTTTACGTGCACAGCGTCGGGAATGTTGGAAAGTGTTGGGGGGGGGGCGCGGCAGGCTTTGCAAAATAAGTCAATAAGACATACACGTACATCAATACATAGAAGTTTCCGGTATGCATTATGTAAATAGATGTGCTTGATTTTCTTATCAAGGGATGGCACATGGCCCCCCCTCGCGTTAAAACTTGAGGGCTTAATTGCCTCTCTGCATGCCTCCGAGTTCCTACGCCTATAGCTACCTGTAAACCGAGGCGACTTTGATATATCAGATTGCTACTCCGAATCAGAAATATGAATCTAAAGCCGAGTAAATGGCTATATTATATGGTTGGGGCCGATTCAACACAAACACCCAATGAGAGCTTAATATCTTGCCGTGGGTTGCGGTCATCAGCCTGCCATAAACATGACCTTACATGACCTATACAGGGGTCCCCATATGAAGCAGATTTATACCTTGAACGCACTTACATGCTATATAAGAGTGTACTATACGATAATATGCCATATCCGCTATTTTATTAATAGCCAATTTATCTAAACAAGTGATGATGAACACGTGGCTGCTAGCCTTCTAATTAAAAAATGGGTGAAAAGATAAAATTTTTATACGTTGGTTTTAAATATTGGATAGCCTTAACACAGCTAGCCTTTCAAATTTATTAGTATTGCAAACTCTAATCACAATTATACCGACCCTTGAAAACCGGGTGGATATGAATTTTACATAATTAACTCTAAAGAGTATTCCATTGATTAATAATGCCATAAAATCAGCCAGGAAGAGTAACAAATGTGCGGCGTCTTCAGGCTACCGCATTAACTTGCACGTCGTTCGCCGTCAATGGTACAGTGGGTGCATTTCTGGAGATTTCAGGGTTCAACTGATTTGCCAGGCAGACAGACAGACAGACAGACAGACAGACAGACAGACAGACAGACAGACAGACAGACACTAAGACCCTAAGGCACTAAGGCACTAAAACACTAAGGCACTAAGACACTAAGACACTAAGACACTAAGACACTAAGACACTAAGACACTAAGACACTAAGACACTGAGACACTAAGACACTAAGACACTAAGACACTAAGACACTAAGATACTGAGACACTAAGATACTAAGACACTAAGACACTAAGACACTAAGGCACTAAGACACTAAGA
>NIVC01002819.1:0-29948 GCA_002269645.1 Macrostomum lignano | reverse complement strand
TGCTGTTCAATCCTCAGAATTCAAAGCAACGCCAGAAGCAGCATAAAAAGCAACAACAACACCCGCAGCGAAAACAGAAACAAAAATCTTCAAAGCCTGAGCCTCGAACTCATCGGCGGCCGTAAAAATCACATCGACAGAGAAATTAGGTTTATGCAGACCACCACTAAACTGTTAATTCGCAAGCTGCCATTTATGCGCCTAGTCAAGGAGGTGACCGCGCATTTGAAGCACAATGTGTCAGCTGCCCGCCGCGCCAGGTGTTGGCGAAACCTGGCAAGCTGCCGCCGTTCTGTGCCTGCAGACCGCCGCTGAAGCCTACGTTATTCAACTGCTGTCGGATGCTTATAAAATCTGCATCCATTGCCGCAGGGTGACGCTAAAACGGGGAGGATCTGGCGCTGGTCTGCCAACTGTGCCGCGTCTGAATTTTTAAAAACAATTTTTGTGTTGCGTGAAGTTTTACTTTCTTTAGTTGGATAGGAGTGCAAAATTTCGCAATTCTAATTGACCGAATCTACGGCTAGCCAATGGAAAATTCCCAAGGCCAAAATAGCAGCAATAAAAAATTTCCAAGGTTAAGGTAGGCAGCCAATGAAAAATTCCTAAGGTAGAAGTAGGCAGCCGATGAAAAATTCCCAAGGTCGAAGTAGGCAGCCGATGGAAAATCCCAAGGTCGAAGTAGGCAGCCGATGGAAAATCTCCAGGATCGAAGTAGGCAGCCAATGAAAAATTCCTAAGGTCGAAGTAGGCAGCCAATGAAAAATCCCCAGGGTCGAAGTAGGCATCCGATGAAAAATCTCCAGGATCGAAGTAGGCAGCCAATGAAAAATTCCTAAGGTAGAAGTAGGCAGCCGATGAAAAATTCCCAAGGTCGAAGTAGGCAGCCGATGGAAAATCCCCAAGGTCGAAGTAGGCAGCCGATGGAAAATCTCCAGGATCGAAGTAGGCAGCCAATGAAAAATTCCTAAGGTCGAAGTAGGCAGCCAATGAAAAATCCCCAGGGTCGAAGTAGGCATCCGATGAAAAATCTCCAGGATCGAAGTAGGCAGCCAATGAAAAATTCCTAAGGTAGAAGTAGGCAGCCGATGAAAAATTCCAAGGTCGAAGTAGGCAGCCGATGGAAAATCCCCAAGGTCGAAGTAGGCAGCCGATGGAAAATCTCCAGGATCGAAGTAGGCAGCCAATGAAAAATTCCTAAGGTCGAAGTAGGCAGCCAATGAAAAATCCCCAGGTCGAAGTAGGCATCCGATGAAAAATCTCCAGGATCGAAGTAGGCAGCCAATGAAAAATTCCTAAGGTAGAAGTAGGCAGCCGATGAAAAATTCCCAAGGTCGAAGTAGGCAGCCGATGGAAAATCCCCAAGGTCGAAGTAGGCAGCCGATGGAAAATCTCCAGGATCGAAGTAGGCAGCCAATGAAAAATTCCTAAGGTCGAAGTAGGCAGCCAATGAAAAATCCCCAGGGTCGAAGTAGGCATCCGATGAAAAATCTCCGAGATCGAAGTAGGCAGCCAATGGAAATTTCCCAAGGTCGAAGTAGGCAGCCAATGGAAAATCCCAAGGTCGAATTAGGCAGCCGATGGAAAATTCCCAAGGTTATGGTAGGCAGCCAATAGAAAATCCCCAAGGTCGAAGTAGGCAGCCGATGGAAAATCCCCAAGGTCATGGTAGGCAGCCAATGGAAATTTCCTAAGGTCGAAGTAGGCAGCCAATGGAAAATCCCCAAGGTCGAATTAGGCAGCCGATGGAAAATTCCCAAGGTTATGGTAGGCAGCCAATAGAAAATCCCCAAGGTCGAAGTAGGCAGCCGATGGAAAATTCCCAAGGCCGAAGTAGACAGCCAATGGAAAATTCCCAAGGCTCAAGTAGGCAGCAAAGATGTAATTTTCCAACGATAAAAATATCGTTAGCTTTTACCTGTTATAATTACTCAGCACAGATAGTTAATACACACTCACATGGCTGGTAAATGTTTATCATATCTTATCATTGCAATTGTCATATTTTTGTATTGGTCTATTATGCAATTATTAATCTAATTTGAGCTTATTCAATTTAGAAAACTCAATAGCCAATTTTTCAACTTTCATTCCGGCTTCCGTTATTACTCTATATTTTCGAGATTTTAATTTTAATTTTTCCTACCTGTATTTAGTATTTATATAAGTATCAATATCCGAATTAACTAGGTTGCATTTTATGAACAGCTAATTTTTATCAAAGCCGATTACCCAAAACTGCAGTTCATTTCATTCTTCATCTTTCTCTCATTGTTGTTTTTTTCTTCAAAAAATACTCTTTCCCCACAAGCTGCTTTTGTCACCATTTTTTTGCTCTGTTTTTAATATATTTTGTTCAAATTGTACTTTGTTTCTTTTGTTTCAGACTTGTTTTAATTTTACTGATCAGTTTCTGTATTGGCATCCTGTCTTCGCTAAGTCTCACACTTATTAATCTGTCTCATGTGTCTGTCTGCCTGTCTCACCTGTCTGTCTGACTGTCTCACCTGTCTGTCTGACTGTCTCACCTGTCTGACTGTCTGACTGTCTCACCTGTCTGTCTGACTGTCTCACCTGTCTGTCTGACTGTCTCACCTGTCTGACTGTCTCACCTGTCTGTCTGTCTGCCTGTCTCACCTGTCTGTCTGCCTGTCTCACCTGTCTGTCTGACTGTCTCACCTGTCTGTCTGACTGTCTCACCTGTCTGACTGTCTGACTGTCTCACCTGTCTGTCTGTCTGACTGTCTCACCTGTCTGTCTGACTGTCTCACCTGTCTGTCTGTCTGTCTCACCTGTCTGTCTGTCTGTCTGACTGTCTCACCTGTCTGTCTGACTGTCTCACCTGTCTGTCTGACTGTCTCACCTGTCCCTGTCTGTCTGACTCTCACCTCTATCTGACTCTCACCTGTCTGTCTGACTCTCACCTCTGTCTGACTCTCACCTCTGTCTGACTCTCACCTCTATCTGACTCTCACCTGTCTGTCTGACTCTCACCTGTCTTTTTCATAATGGCTATTTTCGGTCCTAGTTATAGCAGTACAAAAGTCTGCCAATTTAATACTCAATAGACATTTACTCTCATTCATGGAGGGCCCTCGCGTACTCAGCGTGAGCTTCAACCAGGACTTCACCTCTTTAGCGGTGGGCCTGAGCTGCGGCTACCGACTCTACAGCCTGTCGCAGAATGCCGATCGCCTCGAAGAAGTGTTCCGTCACGACGGAGACGAAGTCTGCATAATCGAGCGACACTATTCGAGCTCATTAGTTGCCATGGTAACCCAGGCGGCGCCTAGGAAACTAAGAGTCTGCCATTTCAAAAAGGGCACAGAGATTTGCAGTTGCAGCTATTCTAACAGTATCCTGGCTGTTAGATTGAACCGTCAGCGGCTTGTCGTGTGCCTGGAGGACTCGCTGTACATTCACAACCTGCAGGATATGAAGGTGCTGCACACTATTCGGGAGACTCCGCCTAATAGGCTCGGCTTGTGCGCCTTGGGCTCAGCGAATGACAGCTCGCTTTTGGCTTATCCTGGTAGCGCTCAACTCGGCGAAGTAATTAACTGTTCTCCGCTTGTAATGATTTACGATTCACCGAGATTCACTAATCCCGGTTTGGAATCACTAATTCTCATCTAGATTCACTAATCCTTATCTGGATTCACTAATCCTTATCTGGATTCACTAATCCTCATCTGGATTAATCCTCATCTGGATTCACTAATCCTCATCTGGATTCCCTGATCATCAACTAGCTGGATTCACTAATCCACATCTGAGATTCACTATTCCTCATCTAGATTCCATAATCCTCACCTTGATTCACTAATCCTCACCTTGATTCACTAATCCTCACCTTGATTCACTAATCCTCACCTGGATTCACTAATTCTTATCTGGACTCATAAATCCTCACCTGGATTCACTAATTCTTATCTGGACTAATTAATCATCATATTTATTCACTAATATTCATCTGGATTCACTAATCCTCATCTGGATTCACTAATCCTCATCTGGATTCACTAATCCTCATCTGGATTCACTAATCCTCATCTGGATTCACTAATCCTCATCTGGATTCACTAACCCCATTCTGGATTCACTAGTCTGTCTTATATTTAATATTTGCTTATACTCAATAAACTATATGATCCCGATTCCAGGTGCACATATTCGACACCGTGGCTCTGAAGCCGCTCTGCGTAGTGGCCGCCCACGACAGCCCACTGGCTGCCATCAGCTTCAACGCTCAGGCCAACAAGCTGGCCACAGCCTCGGAGAAGGGCACCGTTATTCGCATATTCTCTGTGCCCGAGGGCCAGCGTCTGTTGGAGTTTCGACGCGGCGTTAAACGTTGCGTCACCGTCTATTCTTTAGCGTTCAGCCGGGACAGCCGGCTGTTGGCCTGCAGCTCCAATACAGAGACGCTGCACGTGTTCTGCCTGCAGCCTACCACCGGGCAGGTTGCGGCTGCTGCGCCTGGACACGCTGGGAGGTTGGTTGCTAGGGTGTTGTCCATGGTTGCTAGAGTGTTGTCCATGGTTGCTAGGGTGTTGTCCATGGTTGTTAGGGTGTTGTCAATGGTTGCTAGGGTGTTGTCCATGGTTGCTAGAGTGTTGTCCATGGTTGTTAGGGTGTTGTCCATGGTTGTTAGGGTGTTGTCAATGGTTGCTATGGTGTTGTCCATGGTTGCTAGAGTGTTGTTCATGGTTGCTAGAGTGTTGTCCACGGTTGCTAGAGTGTTGTCCATAGTTGCAAACTGATTTTCGATGGTTCCTAATGATTTTAGATGGTTGCTAGGGTGTTGTCCATGGTTGCTAGAACATTTTCATGGTTGCAAACTGATTTTCGATGGTTTCTAATGATTTTAGATGGTTGCTAGGGTGTTGTCCATGGTTGCTAGAGCATTTTCATGGTTGCAAACTGATTTTCGATGGTTTCTAATGATTTTAGATGGTTGCTAGGGCATTGTCAGTGGTTGCTAGGGTGTTGTCCATGGTAGCTAGGGGATTTTTAATGGTTGCAAAAGGATTCTCGATGGTTTCTAAAGATTTTAGATGGTTGCTAGGGCATTGTCAGTGGTTTCTATGGCATTTTAAATGGTTGTTATAACATGTTCGGTGGTTTCTCAGGGATTTTCGATGTTTGCCAACCTTCATCATCGTCAATCAATAGTTGCTAAAGGTTATTTGATGGTTGATAGGACATTGTCAATGGTTGTTATGGGATTTTTTATGGTTGCTAAAGGATTTTCGATGGTTTCTAGGGATTTTTTTATGGTTTTTAGGGCATTTTCAATGGTTGCTAAAGAATTTTCGATGGTTGCTATGGCATTAGATGGTTGCTTAGGCATTGGTTGGTTAGGCATTGTCAATGGTTGCTAGCCGATAGATCAGAAGCGGCACTAACATAGCAAAGTGCATCTGCTCAATCATCTCAGCGGCGGCAGTAGCGGGTCGGCAGCAGTAGCGGCGGCCCCGGCCGAGGACTCGTGGATGGACTGGGCCTACAAAGCGTCGGCCTCGTATCTGCCGGCGGCGCTCAGCCAGGACCGCGACTTCGCCACCGCTCGACTACCAGACGGCGGCGGTCGGACCCTCTGCTCTCTGGTCACCATCGGCAAGCACCTGCGCCTCCTCTGCGCCGGCCCAGACGCCCATCTGAGCGTCTTCAACGTCAACGAGCACGTCGGCGGCGACTGCGGCCCCGTCGCCCGACTCGACCTGCGTGGCGAGCCGCCGATTCCTGGCAGCGCCGCTCCGGCCCCGGCAGCCGCCGCCGCCGCTGTGCCGTCTCCCGCGACGCTGCCCTCGGCGCCTTCGCCAGTGCAGCAGCAGCAGCAGCCGACATCTCCGCCGACGCCGCCGCCGTCTCTGCCGCTGCCTCAGTCGTCGGCGTCGGCATCAGCATCGTCTCCGACGCCTTCGAACGGCGGCCGTCAGCATCGCCGATCCAACGAAGCCGCAGTCGCGGAGACGACCGCCGCGGCTGGCCGGCTGAACCTGCAGGACAGTCAGGAGTTCCCGCCTCCGTGCGGCGCCTCGACCAATTGAAATGTCGATTTTCAGCGCCGGGTGACAAAAATCTGCAACGCACTTTCTCTGCTTTTTAATGATTGATTTCGTGTGAGGTTGGTGTCTGATTGCTGCTCTTTTGTGTTCTTTGTTGTGGGTGGATGCATGGCTTGCCTGCATTCTCTTTTTCTCTCGCTTCTGTTTTCTCTGTTTACTTTTCGTCAACCAGTCTACTCCACCCCTCTCCCAGTCTACTCCACCCCTCTCCCAGTCTACTCCACCCCTCTCCCAGTCTACTCCACCCCTCTCCCAGTCTACTCCACCCCTCTCCCAGTCTACTCCACCCCTCTCCCAGTCTACTCCACCCCTCTCCCAGTCTACTCCACCCCTCTCCCAGTCTACTCCACCCCTCTCCCAGTCTACTCCACCCCTCTCCTAGTCTACTCCACCCCTCTCCCAGTCTACTCCACCCCTCTCCCAGTCTACTCCACCCCTCTCCCAGTCTACTCCACCCCTCTCCTAGTCTACTCCACCCCTCTCCCAGTCTACTCCACCCCTCTCCCAGTCTACTCCACCCCTCTCCCAGTCTACTCCACCCCTCTCCCAGTCTACTCCACCCCTCTCCCAGTCTACTCCACCCCTCTCCCAGTCTACTCCACCCCTCTCCCAGTCTACTCCACCCCTCTCCCAGTCTACTCCACCCCTCTCCCAGTCTACTCCACCCCTCTCCCAGTCTACTCCACCCCTCTCCCAGTCTACTCCACCCCTCTCCCAGTCTACTCCGCCCCTCTTCCAGTCTACTCCACCCCTCTCCCAGTCTACTCCACCCTCTCCCAGTCTACTCCACCCCTCTCCTAGTCTACTCCACCCCTCTCCCAGTCTACTCCGCCCCTCTTCCAGTCTACTCCACCCCTCTCCCAGTCTACTCCACCCTCTCCCAGTCTACTCCACCCCTCTCCCAGTCTACTCCACCCCTCTCCCAGTCTACTCCACCCCTATCCTAGTCTACTCCACCCCTCTCCCAGTCTACTCCGCCCCTCTTCCAGTCTACTCCACCCCTCTCCCAGTCTACTCCACCCTCTCCCAGTCTACTCCACCCCTCTCCCAGTCTACTCCGCCCCTCTCCCAGTCTACTCCGCCCCTCCGTGTCTACTCCGCCCCTCTCCCAGTCTACTCCACCCCTCCGTGTCTACTCCGCCCCTCTTCCAGTCTACTCCGCCCCTTTCCCAGTGTACTTCACCCCTTCCCAGTCTACTCCGCCCCTCTCCCAGTCTACTCCACCCCTCCCAGTGTACTCCACCCCTCTCCTGTCTACTCTGCTTCTCTCTCGAGTCTACTCCACCCCTCCCAGTCTACTCCACCCCTCTCCCTGTCTACTCTGCTTCTCTCTCGAGTCTACTCCGCCGCTCCCTGACTACTCTTTTTCTCTTACTGTGCGACAATGCTGGGTGCTCTATATGTCAGTGTGTTCAGTTTCTAATGCACATCCTGAGTCCATGAACGAGAATGCTACTGACTGACTGCAAGCTCTTATTTAGAATTAGTGGCATGCCATTCTCTGTGTCTAATCTATCTATACTTGCACACGTAGAACTTTAGAGATGTACAAACAATTATTGATTTTAAGTACTTTCTATCAACACTGCTTGGAATTTAACGGTAATTATATAAGTCGTTTATTAACAGTAAATGTTATATTAATACACACAGATTTCGATATCCAATTTTGATTTGTTAATATAAGAACAAAAAGTTACCTTCTGCTGTGCTTTATATCGACTTAGTTGTACTGCTGATAGCTGGTAAGGGATATGTTATTACCAAAACAGCGTTATTCTGATTCCAGTTACCTTTCCAGTCTAATATTAGTAATCTGTGTGTGTGTACAGTTCAAATCCTTACTCAGAAGCGTTATTGTTGTCGGCTATTTATAACTTGACTTTTAATCTTGCATACAATTAATAAGTAATTCTGGATTTGTTTGAATTCTCAAGCATTATTATGAAAATCGATTTTTTTTAAAGTTTATCAATCACTTCTTTATAATTATGATTTGTCGTTTTGCAGTCAGGCACTTCGCTTCTTACTGATTGGCGCAATTATCTGTTGAACCACAATTAAATGATTTCGTGTACTCTGCATTGTATTTGTGTAACAGCGCGATTGTAAATTTTATTTCTAATTTATTTATTGATTGCAACTTTCTGTTTTTTTTACTTTGATGTGGCTGGGGTGTCAGCAAGGGTGTCAGCTGGGGTGTCAGCTGGGGTGTCAGCAAGGGTGTCAGCTGGGGTGTCAGCTGGGGTGTCAGCGGGGTGTCAGCTGGGGTGTCAGCTGGGGTGTCAGCGGGGGTGTCAGCTGGGGTGTCAGCTGGGCTGTCAGCTGGGCTGTCATTCGTATCGAAACTCCAAGCCAATGGCAGCCAGTCGCTCTTGAGCCGCCCTCTCAAACCGTTCGCTTTGCTCCTCGGTGAAGGAAGCCTTCCAGTCGCCGATAAGTCCTTTGCGCAGGAATCTGAACCCGGTGCCGAAGGTGGTGTTCACATTGTCGTTGCTGGACATCGACTCGAAGCTGCAGTTGTGCATCACGCAGGCCAGCTGTTCGGTGCTTGGCTGAATGCCCAGATGGTCAGCTATGCGGCAGATGCTGTGCTGGGGGCTGCTCACAATGTCCTCGTACTTGAGCACCAGTACATTGGGCTTGTCGCGCTGTTGCCACCATTCTGAGGTGACCTGCAGGCAGTGTCGATAGTTATTTATGACGTCACAGCCACAGTTATATGTACATGCTGATCCCAATCATTGGGAATCGAAATCATCTAAGCAGAAATATCTCTAAGATATCGAGTTTCAGAAGCAAAAATCTTGTCTACAAAAGCAAGTCTTGCCTTCAAAAGCAAACGTCTTGTTTACAAATGCAAACTTGTCTTCAAAAGCAAGCAATCGAATCCTTGCCTGAAAGTAGTCTCCGCACATGGTTCTGCCGTTCAGAAACATGTCTACAAATTCTGGCCAATCGCCAGGCCAAGGCCCGTACATCTCCAGGCCTTTGTAGAAATGGTACAACGAATTGCAGCAATCCTTCGGATTTCGAAGTACCGCAATAATCCGAGGATTAGCGGAGTCCAGCGCGTTGCCAATCAATGAGTAGGGGCAGTGGGTCTTGATGAGGCGCTGCCGGTCCTGCGGCGCAGCCTCCAGCTCATCGATGCCCCACCGGACTGGGCCGGAGGTGCCCCAGCCGTAGTTAAACTCCAGGAACGGGAATCGTTCGTCGATGGCGGCGAACTTGGCGCCCTGCTGGATGACGTCGCGGTGCACCAGCTGCCATACGATCTCCTGGGTGAGGGTGGTGCCGCAGCGGGGGAAAGTGCACACGCAGATGTCGCTGGGGCGGTAGCGGAACTCGCACACGGCTCTACGAAGCACCTCCAGCGTTGTGTAGTTGTTCCACAGGATGCCGCGCCACTCGAACTCGTCCAGTGTTGGCGTGTGCGATGAGCGTTTTGATGCAGACATGCCCGGGTTTGTTCGGTTTGTCAGTCTGTCTCACAGCTTCTGCAGCCTTTTGTTCACAGCTAGACTGGATTGCAGTTGAGAGGCAGTTTATATACAGAATTTGGGTGCCTTACCGTACTATGCCTGCATTGTGCAGTCAGTTGCACATCTGCTGGCTAAGGGTAGAGAGTGTCTTTCAGCGGGCGTTTTATCTACAGAACAGACACCCCGCTGGTCCGCCCTGCCTGGCCTGGGAGCCACACAGCAGAATTGATAGCCAAGAGCGTAGCTGTTTAAGGAGCGATTGAAGGTCATTCAATAGCGTTATATACATGCGCAGATAAATTGTTATTCGCATGTCCATGGATGGTAGAAAGTGACGACTCCCTCAATGTGCTGCATCAGAGATATTCTTAAAGAACGTACTTCTTACTTAGGGTGGTAGATTTTCAACGAGTAAATTTATTACTTTATAAAAACAATAGAAATCAAGGAAAACGAAGTTAATGTTTTTTTCTGCACATAAAGTGGCAATTATGGTATATAGTAAACCACTATGAAGTTGTGAAACGCGCAATAGACTACTTAAAGCATTGGTCAGCATGTATTTCAACCAGATGGACTGTTGCAGCCATGAAATAGCGGTCACGTCAGCAGATACATGTAAAAACGACAAGAAATGCAGTCCAGAATTTATACGATAAAAATCAGTACGCTAAGTATCAACTTGCAGAAACAAAAATATGTACAAGAAAGACTAGCAATCCCACTGAAAATACTGAAACCGGCTAGCCTCCCAGGCAATAGAAAGCCGGCTAACCTACCAGCTAAAATAAAGCCGGCTAACATCCCAACCAATAAAAAACGGCTAACCTCTCAGCCAATAGAAAGCCGGCTAACATCCCAGGCAATAGAAAGCCGGCTAACCTACCAGCTAAAAGAAAGCCGGCTAACATCCCAGCCAATAGAAAGCCGGCTAACCTACCAGCTAAAAGAAAGCCGGCTAACATCCCAACCAATAAAAAACGGCTAACCTCTCAGCCAATAGAAAGCCGGCTAACATGCCAGCCAATAGCTCGTAGAAAGCTGGCTAACCTACCAGCCAATAGAAAAACGGCTAACTTCCCAGCCAATTGAAAGCCGACTAACCTCCCCGCCAATAGAAAGCCAGCTAACCTAGCCAATAGAAAGCCGGCTAACCTCCTAGCCAATAGAAAGCCAGTTAACTTAGCCAATAGAAAGCCGGCTCACCCCCGCCTTTCATTTCTGAGCTAAAAGACTCCCAGTCCAAGTTACTACAAAAATTGATCAGCGCAAACGACACCAGCGCCGCACCCGACGCCAGCTCAGTCTACGAAGTCGTCGCCCAATCCAAAAAGCGACAGCCGCTGACGCAGCGGTCAGACAGACCGACAAAAAAGTCACGTGATAGGCGACGGCAGAGGCCTCCGCGGACTGCACTTTGACTGCAACATCCTGCATTTGTTGCTGCTGCTTCCGCTGCTCTTCTGTCACAGCGGCCCGTGCCAGGAACAGTCGCTCAGCCAAGCGAGCTCGACATTCGTCAGACAGCAGCTTCTTCTTCTGCGGGCTGCTGCTGCTGCTCAGCCGAGCCAGACAGGCCATCAGACGGCCGCCGCCAGGCGACACGTCACCACAATGGGTGCGCAAGTCAGCAGCGCAAGCCCGAACCAGCGCAGTGTCCGAGTGTACGTCGCCGCTGTCGTCGACATGTCGCTGACCGGCGGCAATACCAGCGGCGGCTTCTCGACAAGCCGCGGCGTTGGCGGGAATTCGACCTTCGGACAGGACGCGGCGCAGGCAGTCGGCGGCTGCCTGAGCGGCCAACTGCGGACTGTCGAAGCCGGACAGGCTGGCGGCGCAGCCCTCGGCCAGCAGGACCGGCCGGCAGTCGGCCAGCAGGCGGTTTTGCTCCCAGCCGGCCGCAGGCAGCAGCTTGTCGATGCTGTGCTCGGCCAGGTGGCGCTGAACAACCCGACGGCAGGCTGGACGAAGTTCAGCGGCGGCGGAATCGGCGGAGCGGAGGCAGCGCAGGAGGCTCAGCTGGACGCCCGCAGCGTCAGCCGCAGCGGCGTCGACCGGCAGGCGGGAGGCTTCGCGGAGGACATCCCGGCAGCGGCTTGGAAGAGGTGAGATTGGCGATGGATTTCGGTCTGTCTGTCTTTGTGTCTGTCTGTCTGTCTGTCTGTCTGTCTGTCTGTCTGTCTGTCTGTCTGTCTGTCTGTCTGTCTGTCTGTCTGTCTGTCTGTCTACCAGCCCACCTGTTCATCTCGCCGCCGCACTCAGTCCGCAGGTCGCCGCTGATGAGCCGCTGCAGGCGCCCGGCCCCGGCCGCCCTCGGCAGCAGGCGGCTGACCGCCAGCCGGCATTGGCCGTCAAAGTCGGCGTCGCTCAGGTGGCTGCTCAGGCAGGCCAGCAGCGTCAGCTCGTCAGCGCCGCGGCAGTGCAGAAAGGCCATGCGCTGGCAGTCGCGAAGCAATCGACGATCACCACCGATGCTGCCAGGCTGAACCGGCGCCGCCGGCTGATCGTCGACACCCGGCCGGAGCAGATCGTCGACCAGTCGGCGACGGCAGGCCTCGTCGACGCGGTGCTGGTGCGGCTTGACAATTTCGGCTGGCAGGCCGGCGGGGCCGAGTGTTGGGGATTCGGCGGCCTGTGCGGGATCGAAGGCGGAACTGAGGTTACTCAGTCACTCAGTGTGTCACTCAGTCACTCAGTCACTCAGTCATTAATAACTCAGTCACTCGGTCACTCGCTGACACACCTGAATGGCCAGAGTGTCAGACAGTACGATGGCTGACAGGCAGCGCACAGCGGCCGCGTTCCCCACAGCGGCCCGGCAGTTGGCCATCAGGCTGGATTTGCAGGCCTCGGCGAATGCGGCGGTGAACCGCGGCTGCGGCAACCACAGCAGCTGCTGGTGCTGAAGGGCGGCCTTGCAGGAGCGCGGCATGTCGGGGCTCGCCTGTCGGTTCAGCAGACAGCTGAGCGCTGCGGTGATAAGAAATTGGAATTGTTATTTAGTCTGTTAGTTAGTTAGTTAGTTAGTTAGTTAGTTAGTTAGTTAGTTAGTTAGTTAGTTAGTTAGTTAGTTAGTTAGTTAGTTAGTTAGTTAGTTAGTTAGTTAGTTAGTTAGTTAGTTAGTTAGTTAGTTAGTTAGTTAGTTAGTTAGTTAGTTAGTTAGTTAGTTAGTCAGTTAGTTAGTTAGTTAGTTA
Organism: Macrostomum lignano; assembly: GCA_002269645.1. NCBI lineage: Eukaryota > Metazoa > Platyhelminthes > Macrostomidae > Macrostomum > Macrostomum lignano. The sequence goes on along the minus strand of NIVC01002819.1, from coordinate 17,198 downwards.
GTTAGTTAGTTAGTTCACACCTAGGTTGACTCACCGCTGCTCCCAGCTTCCGTAGCAGAACAATGCCGCTTTGCATAGTCCAAGCAATGGTCTACAACAGCTCGGTCAAGCGTGTCGCTATGGTTACCGTTGCTAGCAACGCCAACGGAGCCGCTGCGGCCGCCAGAGCGCACCAGAGCTTTGCAAGCGGCACTCAGCGGCGGCCCCTTGCCAAGCCGAGCCAAGAGGTCAAACGAGGTCAAACTGCGATCGCCCCGCCGCCGACGCCAAATATCGACGGCACAGGCGGCCGACAGCTTGCGGGATTCGAACTTGGGACCTTCTAGGCCTTGAATAAGTGACTCGGCGCATCGGTCTGACAGCCTTTAACAGATGAAAAAGATAATATACTACACATTTTTAGATAAAAAAATCTGCATCATCCTACTGAAGTCAGTAGACAACATAGCGCATACTCATTAGCCAGCAGGCTCCGGTAGAGACAGGCCGATGCGCCAACTCGATCGTTGGAGCTCCGGCAGCGACGAACTGAGCAGGAAATGTTGAAGGCGGCAGTCTGGAAGAAGCGCAGCTGAGCGACTCCCTCGTCGCATTTAGGCGACAGCGCGGCGGAGTCTGACAGGCAGGCCAGAGCCTCATCAAGAGATGACGAGACTGGGCAGCTGAGCGGGGGAGGGGTAGTTAATAAAACCAAATGTTCGAAAAATACATCCACAAAGAATCTCACCTATTTAGAATCTCATCTACCTAGAATCTCACCTATCTAGAATCTCACCTATTTGGAATCTCATCTACCTGGAATTTTATCTATCTAGAATCTCATCTACTTAGAATCTCATCTACCTAGAATCTCACCTATTTAGAATCTCATCTACCTGAAATCTCATCTACCTAGAATCTCATCTACCTAGAATCTCATTTACCTAGAATCTCATCTACCTAGAATCTCATTTACCTAGAATCTCATCTACTTAGAATCTCACCTATCTAGAATTTCACCTATCTAGAATCTCATCTAACTAGAATCTCACCTACCCAGAATCTCACCTATTTAAAATCTCACCTATTTAGAATCTCATCTACCTGAAATCTCATCTAACTAGAATCTCATCTAAATAGAATCTCGTCTACCTAGAATCTCATCTACCTAGAATCTCATTTACCTAGAATCTCATCTACCTAGAATCTCATTTACCTAGAATCTCATCTACTTAGAATCTCACCTATCTAGAATTTCACCTATCTAGAATCTCATCTAACTAGAATCTCACCTACCCAGAATCTCACCTATTTAGAATCTCACCTATTTAGAATCTCGTCTACCTGGAATCACATCTATCTAGAATCTCATCTACTTAGAATCTCATCTACCTAGAATCTCATCTAACTAGAATCTCATCTAAATAGAATCTCGTCTACCTAGAATCTCATCTACCTAGAATCTCATTTACCTAGAATCTCATCCACTTAGAATCTCTTAGAAAGTCTTATTCGGTCCTAAAACAGCCTCTTATATCTCCTGGAAGCAGCACACCTGTTACTCAGCAGTTCAGTCAGGCAGGCGGCCGCCAGTTGGGTGCCAGCGGAACCAGCGGCCGCCGCGAATGCCGCTCGCAACAGGCGGCCGGCGGCCAAACCGCAAGTCGTCTCAGCAGCGGCCGCGGCTGCTCCAGCGATGCACAAAACCGGGCCAGCCTCGAAGCTGCTGCCGCTGTCCCGCAGCTGGCACCGAGCCAGATGCCGTTCGGGGCAGGCCGCCAGCACCCCCGGATCGCCGGCAGGATCAAAGAGCAGCGCTGAGCGCAGCTGAGCGGGCGAGTTGGGAATTGGCGACTCGTTTCGTTATTGCAATGTGCATTTTGAGTCCACTGAGGCTCTGTTGAATCCGCCCTGAGAATTCTCATTATCCGCCCCTGAGAATCGTCCCTTATCCGCCCCTGAGAATCGCCCCTTATCCGCCTTGAGAATCGCCCCTTATCCGCCCCTGAGAATCGCCCCTTATCCGCCCCTGAGAATCGCCCCTTATCCGCCCCTGAGAATCGCCCCTTATCCGCCCCTGAGAATCGCCCCTTATCCGCCCCTGAGAATCGCTCTAGAAAGGCAACTACCAGCCGTCTCTGTCCCTCCAGCAGCCTCACCAGCAGCATGCGGTCCCAACAGTCAGCTTGCAGACTCTCAGAAGCAGCGCCAAGACAAGTCAGCAGGTCAACTGTCGACTCCGAGCAGCTCAGACGGACAGCGTCGGCCCGGCAGGCGTCGGCAAATTGACGTCGGACTTTATAATCGAAGCCCAGCGAAGCCCGCCAACCAGACCGCCTTCGGTCCTGCCGACGCAGCTCAGACCGGCAGTCGGCGCTCAGCGGGGAGGCGGCCTGGACCGACAGGAGGCAGCTGACAAGGCCGCCGTTGCCGATCTGATGCTCATCGGTCAGGCACCGGGACTCGGCGTCGTCCAGGCAAGCGCCGAGGAGGCGCGGGTTGCCGTAAAACTGGTCCGACTGGGAAGGAAATGAATGGGTTTTAGGCTGCGACATGCGGTCTGTGACCGATTCTCAGGGCGGATAAGGGGCGATTCTCAGGGCGGATAAGTGGCGATTCTCAGGGAGGATAAGTGGCGACTCTCAGGGCGGATAAGGGGCGATTCTAAGGGTGGATAAGGGGCGATATGGGGCGATTCTGAGCTCAAAGAAATAAAACGACCAACCTCCAGAAGCGTCAGGCGTCGAACATGTGCGCGACACGACTCGCCAAGTTCGCCGGGGCCTTCCGTAGAATTCTTCACTGAAGCCCCCAGCAGGCAGCGGACCACCTCAGACTGGCTGTGCAGCCCGCCAGCCGCACCGGCCAACGAGAACCGGCCGCAGGCTAGCCGGCGAATGTCCGACAAACAAACGTTGATAAACTGACCAGCCGGCCGGAAGTCGGACACGAAAGCGACACTGGCTATCCGGTTGAGAAATCGCCGACAAGCCGGCCGAGGAGGGTCGGAGAAGTCGGCCCTGCCGCCGGCCGCGAGGTTGTTAAAGCGCTCGGACAGGCAGGACAGTCGGAGGCCGCGGCCGTGAGGCAGAGAGTGACAGGACGGGTGCCTGGCGAGGTCCGGCTGGCCAAGTTGGAGATGGGAGGTAACTAAACTTTGCTGACTTTTATAAGTTTAAATGCAGTCACTCTACTTTCTGTAGTTTATAATAATACTTGTAGGTACTAAACAGCATAATAAAACCTATATCTCTCTCAATACTATATTTCCTCAATCTCAACCCGGTATCTCCTCCATATCAACCTGGTATCTCCTCTATCTCAACCTGATATCTCCTCCATCTCAACCCGGTATCTCCTCAATCTCAACCTGGTATCTCCTCTATCTCAACCCGGTATCTCCTCAATCTTAACCTGGTATCTCCTCTATCTCAACCCGGTATCTCCTCAATCTTAACCTGGTATCTCCTCTATCTCAACCCGGTATCTCCTCAATCTTAGCCTGGTATCTCCTCTATCTCAACCCGTTAACTCCTCTATCTCAACCCGTCAACTCCTCTATCTCAACCTTGTATCGCCTCTATGTCAAACTGGTATCTTCTCTAAAACCGGTATCTCCTCTATCTCAACCTGGTATCTCCTCTATCTCAACCCGTTAACTCCTCTATCTCAACCCGTCAACTCCTCTATCTCAAACCTGTATCTCCTCTATCTCAAACTGGGATCTCCTTTATCTCAAACCGGTATCTTTTCTATGTCAAACTGGTATCTCCTCTCTCTCAACCTCCATCCCTCCCACCCTGCCACCTGCCACCAGAAAGCAAAACATAAGAGAAAGTTATAAAAGCCAACCTACCCCACAGATACCATCGCTATTAGCAGCTACTTCAAAGCGAGAGTCGTGCGTCAAGTTGTACTTTAGCAGCCAGATGGCATGTTGACAAACTGGACCCACTGGTTCTTTTAATTCATGCGATTTCTGAAGGCATCGAATTGCTTCAAAATTGTCTTCAAGTGCTGATGTGGCGTTGCAGCTGTGCTGGATTGCTTTGGCACAGGCAGGCAAGGTTGCTAGTTGCTGCTTGCGCAATTGCAACTCTAGTGAAGCTGACAGGTCTTGATAGTTGGTGGAATAAAAGACAAGGGATATAGATGGTGATTGTCTATTAGTCATTTTGAAGGCTAGGTACTTGAAGAATTGAAACCATATATTTATTTTAAAAAGTTTACTTATTACTTAGTTTTCAACAATTATCATTTAATTTTTATCTATTTTATTAGTTTTAAATAATAACACTATAAAAATAAATCTATCTATGCTAGGTAAAATCAATAATAAGAAATACCATTAAAAACTTCTGTAAATATAATATAATTTTATATACAAGCTACAAACTAAGTTAAAGCTACTGAAAGTATATGGCAGTATGCAAAATTTCAGTGTAAGATAAAAATAAATATTTGCTAATAGCAAAATAATATTGCATGATACTTTCAAACCTCATCTTTGAAAGCCTCTTTGTAATTAAAATGACTGCAATGTCATGAAAAAAATTATTTACATGCTAATAAAGTAAGATCTACTATAAACTTACCTTGTGGAACTCTATTTGCATAAGAGCAATATACTCCAAAAAGGAGTAACAATATCATAGGTAGAGCCATTCTCCCACGGCCACACCAAGATTAATAAATTTTGCTATTGCTACCACAACTTTTAAATAAATAATAGTTAGAAGTTTCTGCTAAAAGCCGGAAAAGAAACTTCGAAAGCTGTTAGTTTCATATTATTAATAATTAGGTTAATTCTATCTAGACGTCATTCAAATTTAATATTGTGTAGTGTAATATAAAGGACGTAGGGCAAGTAGCTAAATGTTTATTTAGTTAAAAGAGCTAAGTTTTGCGGAGTATTGATTGCACTATTTCTTGCTCCATATTTTTACGATGTTATAAGGGAAACTATAAAAAACGATGCGGCAGCCTAATTACATATTCTATTTGCAATTCGGTTTACTCATTATTTTTTTCATTGCATTTCCTTCAATTCCTGATTTATTTCTTAGAAAGTTTTCTATTTGAAATACACATGAACGCTTTAGCAAAAAGTAACAAGCTTTAAACTTTTATTTCTACTGATCGAAATGCTGCATAAAGTCAAGGCATTTTCTGGATAAATTATATTTTTAAAAACTACTAACATAGTACCGTTTTAAATTGCTTGAGAAGCAATTCCGGACTTTTAACAGTTACTAACGTTTTACCGACTACCCCACGTATGGACGGTGACAGTGCAAGTTAGTAGCAATACCGGCATACGAATTGCGGAACCGGTCGTTTTAAAATATACTTTTACATATTTATGCACCGAATATAGTGAGCACTCAACCTGGACTAATGATGGTATGATCTACATATATGCATTGTGTATACGTAACAACAAAATACGTATTACATCTATTATCATACTACATTAATTACTTGATCATATACACATACCAGCGGCGTACCCAGGATTTTCCTTTGGGGTTCAGTTGAAAGAACCGCTGCAATTTTGCTTTTACAGCTTAATTGACGGAACGGATTACGATCGAATTACATTTGTGGTGCACACGTACAGAGCTTCTGGCTGATGCTCTTACGTGCCAGCGGCCCAACCCCCCATTATTTCAAGTGCAAGTCATTAATTTGGGTCTAAATTGGGATTTCTACAGAACAACCTCCCTCCTAGGCACAGTGATCAGGTTTATACGCCTAAACGATAATAAATGTAAATTCGTATAGCTTTTAATTATCGCCCACCATACTTTCTTATACGTGTAGCCTTAGACTGAAAATAAAACTATTTTCAAAATTATGCCGTTTCGTAAAGTAATTGACTCACGGGATCGAATTGGATCGGTCTTGAAATCTAGACGGGTCTCTCGGAATCCTACAATTGGTTTACAATTGCTCGAATTGCTGACGTTTAACCCCCCACCAAAAGCCAAAATGGGTTAGTGAGGTACTACAGTAGGTTCTTCCAAAAGAAAATGTAATTAATGCATATAAAAGAATCACATGTGCATGTCGGCTAACACTGAATGAACTATCAAATTGAGTCGCAGTAAGTCTCGTTGTAATGTACACTTCACCAACACACGCAGCGGCTGTTAATAAAACTAAAAATGCTCATGCTTTTACGAATAATGCATGGTACTGTATATAACCACGCAGTCCATAAAAATCTACCGTAAAACTTCAATACAAAGTCAATGTGCGCTTAAGAGCCTTACTATGGTTTTTAAGTAAAAACACTACTGAATATTGTAAATGCACCTGTTGATCAAACAAAACAACGCACTGTGAAACCTAAATTCACGAAATGATAACTCAAATATTTCTCCATCACCAAAAGCGCAGCTAATCGGACACTGAGTAGACGGAATTGATTCCCTCGCCCCCGCATTTCTGGTTCATATCCCCGGGACAGGGAGTGCTGCACATAAAGTGTGCCGCTTTCCCGTAGCGCCCAAAAGTGCTGCCGCACCAGCAGGTGTTCCCTTGCAAGCCGAAGAAGCCAAAGTTTTGTGCCTTGCAGGACTTGTCGCACAGGTCCGCGGTCAGGTCTTCGCTTGTGCCGCCCATGATGGGCAGATCTCTGTCCAGCCCATTGTCACTGTAGCAGCCTCGGAACTGCGGAGTGGGCACTTCTACTTTCTTCTTGCCTATATTGATGAAGTTTGAAGCGTGTTATTCGAATGCCTCATTCTGCACACGGAACTACTCAAGTAGGACTGGAAACTACACGTTTCTAGGAATTTTAAGGAAGCAGGTTTTACCGAAAAAATACATTGTTTTCATTGTTTCAGTAAAAGTTGTTAATTGCTTCTGATACAGAATGATATGCTAGATTCATAAAACCAATGAGTCGAGCTAGCTGTGCCACTTTTATGATTTTTAGGCGCAGGACATGTGCGATGGTTTGTAGGATATGAGCAATATAAGAATTGAATTTCAAACATTTCAAAAGATACAAATATTGCTGGATCAGCCTCCTACCTATCAAAAGCAATAAAAGATTTTGTGCTGAAAGAAAACTCCATTCTCCGCAATGTATTTTTCGGCTATACCTTGCCTCCTAAAAAATTCCAAGAAACGTCACAGTTTATCGTCCTGCACTCTGAATAGAATAAAACTTTATAAAGCACGCATTAACAAAGCAACTTACACGCATAGGCTAGACAAAAAATGGTTGTCAGTAGAAATACCAAAAATGAAATTCGAGCATCGAGTCCATGCATAGTAGTAGTACAAAGAAATTGTAATAAATTGTAGATCGACCGCTCGCGAGTGCAACTAACTCTTGAAGGGATTTGACAGCATTATGATAGTCTACAAAAGAGGACTGCATCAAATCTCAATTGCCACAGACAAAACATCTTTGTATAGAAGCAAAAGCTAAAAATAGAAAACTTGCACTAAAGCGTACAACCGACGATAAAAAGCCAATGAAAGACTAAATTGAAAAACTGATAGAAACGCTATTTAAGTGTTAATTTAACGTTACTGAAATTCTGCATTGACATTCCCAGCGCATTCGAAGTTAGAGATTCAATTGTGAAGAAATCTGTTGTTGCGAGACGTTGAGCAGCTGAAACAAAAGACAAACAATGAAGCATTAGGATTTTGGCCATATTTTCAAACTCGTATTGCTAACAGTTCAGACAAGTAGCGATGACAAGCAAAAATTTGTCTTATCGATATTGTCTTATCGATGGCTTTGTACCTGCAGTTGCTGCATTATGGATGGCCCTGACTTAATGTCATGGATTTAGATAAAGACAAAGCCTGTGTACTACAGTGATTGGTGTAATAAAAGGCATGTGTTTACATCACTGCGAAAAATGTGGACTTTACGGCTGATATAAAATAAAAGTATATGTTTAAAAAATCAATGTGCTGCATACAATTAATTAGGTGGATCCAAAGCTATGTCTAAAGATATAGGAGTGCCCCCAAAAGACACGGGCGCCCACCAAGAGACAGGGGCGTCCACCAAGAGACAGGGGCGTCCACCAAGAGACAGGGGCGCCCACCAAGAGACAGGGGTGAACACCAAGAGACAGGGGTCACCCATCAAGAGACAGGGGCGAACACCAAGAGACAGGGGTCACCCATCAAGAGACAGGGGCGAACACCAAGAGACAGGGGCGAACACCAAGAGACAGGGGCGAACACCAAGAGACAGGGGCGAACACCAAGAGACAGGGGTCACCCATCAAGAGACAGGGGCGAACACCAAGAGACAGGGGTCACCCACCAAGAGACAGGGGTCACCCATCAAGAGACAGGGGCGAACACCAAGAGACAGGGGCGAACACTAAGAGACAGGGGTCACCCACCAAGAGACAGGGGCGCCCACTAAGAGACAGGGGCGCCCACCAAGAGACAGGGGCGTCCACCAAGAGACAGGGGTCACCCATCAAGAGATAGGGGCGAACACCAAGAGACAGGGGTCACCCATCAAGAGACAGGGGCGAACACCAAGAGACAGGGGTTACCCATCAAGAGACAGGGGCGAACACCAAGAGACAGGGGTCACCCATCAAGAGACAGGGGCGAACACCAAGAGACAGGGGTTACCCATCAAGAGACAGGGGCGAACACCAAGAGACAGGGGTCACCCATCAAGAGACGGGCGAACACCAAGAGACAGGGGTCACCCATCAAGAGACAGGGGCGAACACCAAGAGACAGGGGTCACCCATCAAGAGACAGGGGCGAACACCAAGAGACAGGGGTCACCCATCAAGAGACAGGGGCGAACACCAAGAGACAGGGGTTACCCATCAAGAGACAGGGGCGAACACCAAGAGACAGGGGTCACCCATCAAGAGACAGGGAGCGCGGCCCACCAAGTGCCATCAAGACAGCTCAGGTCGTCATTAAGACTACCGGATACTGTAGATAACTCTAATTGGAGTTTACTATTAAATATAATATGCCTTCTAGCAGGCTTTCGGTAGGGTCTGCAAGAATCAAAATCGACTTAACAGACTTAACTTAACTGTCGTCTTTCAAAAGTCTTAACAGACTAAAGCCAGAAGTGCGGCATATCACTTAGAATATATGCTTAAGCAACTATAAAGTCCATATTACTTAACAAGAATTTCACTAATTTATTAAACTAAGCCATTCAGAATAAGACTTGGACTTGGACTTAAAGACTTTTCAGACTAAGATTTCACAGGATACAAATCTGTCAGGATTTAAGGCAATAAAATAAATTAAAAGAGATACAATACAGATGGCACAAATGAACGAAGTTAACATTTTAATTGGAAATAAACAAAAGTAAAAAAAAGTTTTTCTGACTTACCAAACATGAAACTTTAGGATGAAGTTGGCCGTTTCGATAGTACAAACATAAATAATATTCGATCTTATTAAGATATATCTAAGACAAGACAATAAACACATTAATTACGTTAATCATTCATTGAAATTTCTACAGCAAGAATCCAGTCATGACTGGACTTATGAATTAATCCTTCCTGCCATCTCGGACAACGTTAGAATCATGTATGTCAGTGTCATTTTGTGTTGTGAAATTTCCACTGGCCCGTAAAAGGGCCGTTTTAACCATGGAGTTCTAATAATATAAAACGTTGAGCAGCCTACTAACTAGCAGAGGCAGTAGAGTAGAACGCATGTGAATATGCGAGGCAGTGGTGTGAGTGGAGAGAAGGGCCATTTTTTGCGCCATGTTTGACAAAGTGAATTACCTGGGCTAATTTTATGTATATTATTATCCAATCTTCAGCCTAATGTCTGTACCCTCCTGTCTTGAACCTCCTGTCTTGATTCTCCTGTCTTGACCCTCCTGTCTTGAACCTCCTGTCTTGATTCTCCTGTCTTGACCCTCCTGTCTTGATTCTCCTGTCTTGATTCTCCTGTCTTGACCCTCCTGTCTTGATTCTCCTGTCTTGACCCTCCTGTCTTGATTCTCCTGTCTTGACCCTCCTGTCTTGATTCTCCTGTCTTGACCCTCCTGTCTTGATTCTCCTGTCTTGACCCTCCTGTCTTGATTCTCCTGTCTTGACCCTCCTGTCTTGATTCTCCTGTCTTGACCCTCCTGTCTTGATTCTCCTGTCTTGACCCTCCTGTCTTGATCCTCCTGTCTTGATCCTCCTGTCTTGATCCTCCTGTCTTGATCCTTCTTGACCCTCCTGTCTTGATCCTCCTGTCTTGATTCTCCTGTCTTGATTCTCTTGTCTTGATCCTCCTGTCTTGATTCTCCTGTCTTGATCCTCCTGCCTGCACTCTCCAACTTTTTGTCTGTTTCATTACCGTTACAGTTTACACAAAGAAACAAACCAGTGTATAATATTTCGCGCCATAGATTACCAAGAAATTTGCGCCTAACTCACGCCACTGATGCGAGGCTATTGATGTGTTTGCTGAGCTCAAGTGGCACGAGTGACAAGTTTAAAATATGAGTACACATAGCAAGTAACCTTAGACACAAACGTACTTAAAACTCACTTAGTATTTGCACTGAATAAATATTCTTATCATTCCAGGGGTGTGTGAGTCACGAGATTTAAGATAGAAAAGCAGATTCAACCACTTAAGTTCCTGCATAATCATAAAGTACAGCTGCCTAACACCATGCAATTACCTTTACTGTGCTGCAATACAAATATTAATACAAATAGCCGATGCAAATCTGTGGCTGTTTATGCAACGCACCATTTAAGCATCTGCCATCCCCTGCTCCCTAAAATACTTACTGAATCCATCTTTACCAACATCTTTTTAGTCATACAATTGGGGATAGTAAGCCTAGCGGTTAGAGCGTCGTACTAACGACTGAAAGGTCAGGGATTCGATTCTCCACCCACTCAGAATAAATCACATCCTTGAGCAAGACACTTAACTCTGCATTGCTTCAGTTCACTTAACTGTAAAATGGGTGCCAGCATTAGCTGGGGTAATTGAGGATGCGTATGGCGACCCCCCAGCCCTTGGACTGAACAGCCGTACACAAGTCCGCACAAAACATATGCGGCTGAGCTGGCGGTTGTACAGCTTAGATAAACAAATTACCTTTTTAAAAATAAAGTAATATTTACTTCCAATCCTAAATTTGAAGAAACTTTAAAGGCTTTTTCCGTCAGCCAGCTAGTATCTTGCTAAGTACAATAGCGAGAGTATCTTGGACCGTTAAGCCATCCGGATACCAACTCAACCGCTATCCAGATCCACAGCTAGATTTTTATTATCATCATTAAACACGCACACCAATGGTTTTGGTTTTTATATTTTAAATATTGTAAAGTATGAGACGACCTAATTAATATAACGAAAGAAAAAATAGACACAAAAAGTAGTGAATAAAAATACTTTTGATGTAACGGGAGTTTAAAAATCACGTATGCAACATAATATTAAAGCTTATTTATTAAGCCTCAAAGCAGTTGCATTCTAGCTGGCGTCATGTCTAAGGGATTTTGCTAGAATTTCCATTATGTCTCTATCATAAAGACTTGAGTCCATATGCAAAATAGAAACTTTAACTGAGATTTCCTGTTTAAACTTATCACAGGGAGCACAATTCTCGAAAGCGATTGAATTGGGGTTGGAAATTTGTAGGACAAACTTGCAACTTTATCAGCTATTTTTTCTACTACGAGATAGCAATCAAGGTGAAACAGAAATTTTCCAGTTTAAATGTATTCATATTATCAACCAATCAATGGGCTCCAAAGCTGAGGACACGACCCCAGCCTCAGCCAATGAGAAATGCCTTATAAACCACTGTTGAAATCAAGCAAGAAACTCGCGCATTTCTTCGACCCCGCTGTGCTTTTGTCTTAGCTCACTCCTCGCTAATCTTTTGACTCGAATAGATTTAACAAACTGATCCATTGAGCTTTGAAGAACAACCAATCCCCTCCTTATAACAGATTGAAGTGTCAGTCTTCCTGAACAACAGAACCTTGTTACAAACTTGGAACAGTTGGTCGAATCTGCAGCCTCAGTTATTTGGCTCTCACACTCAAAGTTGAAGTTATTATAGAGCCATACCATAATAGTGAGTGTCCAGAAGACCAAGGACACCAACATAGTAAAGTAGTTTAAAGGAGGAAAGAAAATAGTTGTCCCTGCTTTACTTGACTTGAATTCGCTCTTTCGCCACATGTTTATTGAAAACAAGCGAAACCAAACCTACAAGCCCAACTGCATGTCAACAAAATTGCAGCGACCAGAACATCAGGAGTGACATTGGCAACACAGTTAGCTGGAGAAATTTACGCAGACGTGGTGGATTTAACGACTGTCCAGAATACAAGGAAGCCACCGCGACATTCAGATCACTGGCTGTCAATGTACACGGTATTAATTGAATCTGTGAACGCGATGCTGACCTTATGATTCCTGAATCTGTTGAAGCAACTCAGAAGCAATTCCAGCTACCTCAGAAGCAACAATATCAACATTAAAAATACGCTCGTAGAAGCAACAGTACAATCACTTGAAATCTCATTAAAGCCAGCTGCTTCAGATGACGAGTACCTTTTTTCAAAATTAACATGACGAATTATGACATGGATTTGCGTTATGAACTTTGTATTTCCTACTCTATATAATACTTTATACAATACATCTGTTGCTTTGTTGCTGCACATAATTAAACTATCGATCTGCTACATGCCTTTATACGAGTATAATCTTTAAAGTTAAGTCCATCTTTGTTACCTCTTAAATACATGTATACTGTAATTTAATACAGACAACTAGTTGAGTCTTTATCTACATCAATTCGCAAATGTTTCTTACTAACTATTTTTTCACCAGAAGAATAGGCTCAGCAGGACTCAGCAGGCTTTTTCACCAGGAAGAGGTCGGTATGTGATTAAGTGAAATAACGACCGAAAAATCCATAGAATATCTTATTTAATTTAAACTATTTTAATTTTGCGGGATGTATTCAGATAAAACCCGGAGCCATACTTGTATGTCTATGGTTGAAGTTGGGGATGGGGGTGTGGGGGCGAAGCCCCACATTCTTACCATAGACAAAATTTCATTAAGAAATTTCTCGAGTCACGAAGGAAGAGAAGAGAGAAGCTCGCTTATTTAGATACATACAATAATCCTTGCAATATGTCCGGGAAAGTGATCGATTAACCAGTAGCACACTGAGCTTTTTTCCGCACACAGTCACTATTGACGGATGGCATGCCACGCGTACCATGGGGCTTCAATCTCTTTCCCACTGCCACAGAGCACTGTGTCAATTTACGGCTCAAGAAATTCCCATAGACTACTGACTGGCTTACTTAACTATTGAGTTCCAACTGTCCTAAAATTTGCGCTTGACTGATACTACAGTTTATTTTAAAACTGTCTATGGTAAAAACAGTCCAGAATCATGCAGTAAATTTTTACTGATATCACAATCTTGTCCAACTTTACTGTATAATTAATTAAACTTACGCGAGACTCAAAATCATGGCTAACAACATTGATGATGCTGCAATTGCAATTATGGAAGGTTCTGTTTTCACCAGCGACGGCAGCGACAGCGAATATATGAGTGTCGATGAAGAGTTGCTGGACGAGGAAGATGGTGAGAGTAATGGTGAAGTAGCTGAGCATGGAGTCGAGTTCGCCAACGAGAATGAATGGACAACTGCTCAAGATGGTGAAGATTCGCGTCTCAGCGATCTGCCCGAATTCCTCGCTGTGCCTGGCCTGAACCCAGACATCCAAGCACAAGCTCCTGAAGGTAAAATGGCCCAGGTGCAATTCTATCTGCAGCACTTTCTCACCGCTGATCTGGTGTCTGCCATTCGCATCTGGACCAACGCCCGAGCTGACATGGAGCTTCAACATTTGACAGCTGAAGATCAGGACGGAGCTCTTCCCAATTTGCTATCAACTTGGAGACCGTGTACCGACAATGAGGTGAAGAAGTCACTAGCGGAGCGGAGGAGTCAGTTTTAAAACCGAATTCGGTGCTGCAGTACAATAAGTACATGGGAGGCGTTGATCGCCTTGATGCAGCACTGCAGCCTTACAGTGCGGGGAGAAGAACATACAGATGGCACCAAAAGCTCGGGTTCCACATTTTGCTGCAGTTGGTCCGCAATGCCTGGATCTGCAATTGCCAAGGAGGAAGAGATATCAAATTCGTTGAATTTTTGGAAGCTGCGATCCGTACTCTCATGGAGCAGACAGGCCGGGGCAAACGTCTGAATACATCGAAGCGCAGGGCCGTCTCACAGCACTTGACTTACTTGACTTAGCTGCAGGGTGGTCCGTAGACACAGCGGGGAGGCGAGGGTCGCCCATTCCGCTAGCCCCTGAAGGCCCGCAGACAGGCAGAGGCGTGGGGCCGGTCAGGGTGGTCCGCCGGTCCGTCCTGCAGCGTGATCTTCCGTTGGGAAGAAACTGGCTCGTCTAGTCGCCCGAAGGAACTGGATGAGCCGTGGGATGCTGTCGGGCTGGCAAACCTCGTCAATGGACGGGTTCGGCCCGAGGTAGCGTAGCCGGTCTCTGTTAAAGAAAGGGCAGTGACAGACAAAGTGCTGAGCATCTTCATTGTCGCACTCGCAAAAGGGGCAAATTTCGCTCTCGAGGTCGCCTCGGAGGAAGCAGTGCCTGGCGAGGTAGCCATGGCCGGTAAGGGTCATGACAAGGGCTCGAATATCCTTCCGATTCTGGTTCAGAAGGATGTTTCTGAGCCTGTGAGACGGGCAAGGAACCGCGGCACGAGATTGCCGGCAGTTTTGGGTGCCCGCCCATCTGTCCCTGTGGAGGGAGTCAGCCCAGTCGTCGATCTGACGATTGATGACTGTCAAGGGCATAGGGACCAGGGGGCAGGGCCGAAAAAAGAGCCAGAGCCGCCCCTCTTGGCGAGGGTGTCTGCCAGCTCGTTCCCCGGAAACCCTGCGTGCCCTGGGATCCACTTCAGCCTGACAGTATTGCTTCTGGCCAGGAGGTTGAGCTGCCGGGCGCAGTCGGCGACTGTCCGGGAGTTCGTTGTGGTGTGGCAAAGGGCCTGTAAGGCCGCTTGGCTGTCGGAGTGGATGACAATAGTCTTTCCTCTCGTAACCTTGGCGTTTAGCTCTGCAGCGCAAGAGCTGATGGCAAGGACTTCGTTCTGGAAGACTGTGGAGAGTCTACCAGTGTGCTGGGCATGCGTGGCAATTACGCGGCCGTTGATGATGATGCAGACCCCAAAGCCGGCGCGACCGTCTTTGATGGATCCGTCCGTGTAGCAATGGACCTCCTGGAAATTCCAGTGGTCATTGGCAGCATCCCTAGAGGGGATGGTGACCTTGTAGCGCTGAAAGAGGTTGAGAGTGCGGGGTTCGCCGTCAGATAGGACGTGGAGCCCGCCGCTGTCTCTCAAGTCCTTGAGGCAGAGGTCAGCGTGGGGCAGAAGCTTGCGCTTAGCCATGGCCCTATGGGGCTGGATTCGAATGCCAGCGTCAGCTAGACGGCGGGCAGTCTTAGCCGCTTCCCTGCGGACAAAGATGTCCAGCGGAGGAATGTTGAGGAAGGCGTTGAGGCCATCGTAAGGAGCAGACGGAGGGGCGCTCATGATCGTGCGACAAGCGCGCCCTTGCGCTCTCCTGAGAGCCTCTAGACAGGTCTTTATCTGCAGGGCGCTAGCCCAGATCAGGCCGCCATACGAGATAGCGGGCCTAACCATTGCAGTGTAGATCCACCAGAGGCGCTTGGGGGTGAGCCCCCAGGTGGTGCCGACGGCCCTGCGCAATTGCGCGAGGACTGCGAAGGCCTTTTTGGCTTTTGTTTGAACGTGGGGAGACCAGTTCAGCCTGTGGTCCAGGGTAATACCCAGACATTTAGTCTGCTTGCAGAAGGGGATTTCCCTTCCGTAAAGCGTGAGCGGCCGAATCTGCCACTTGGTCCTGCTGGTGAACATGATCGCTGCGGTCTTAGTCTCAGAGAGCCTTAAACCACAGCGGTCCGCCCATTGCTCAGCAGCGTAGATGAAGTTCTGAAGAAGGTCCCTGAGGGTATCAGGGGACGGACCAGATGCCACCGCGGTGACATCGTCCGCATATCCAACTTTCAGAATGGGGTCAGGCCGAACATCCCGGAGGAGCTCATCGATGACCATATTCCAGAGAACTGGAGACAGCACCCCACCTTGCGGGCTACCTTTGCAGACGGGGACCGTCCTCTGGTAGCCCAGCAGACTGGCGGTGGCCGTGCGATGGCTGATCATGTACATGATCCATCTGGTGAGATGTGAGTGCGTTAGCCTCTCACAAAGAGCTCTTCGGAACGCCTCAAAGAGGACGTTATCGAAGGCGCCAATGATGTCCAGGAAGATCCCCAGAGCAAAGCCACTACCAAGCACGGCCTTCTCGAGTTTATCGACCAGGACGTGCAGCGCGCTTTCAGTGGAGCGACCCGCCCGAAAAGCGTGCTGGTTCTCGCTGAGAGGTTTGTTCTTCAGCTCAACAGAGAGAAGGCGCCAAAGCACCAGTCTCTCCATCAGCTTGACCAGGGAGGAGGTCAAGCTGATCGGTCTGAAGGATTTGATAGAATGGTAGTCCGGGCGGCCTGGCTTAGGGATAAAGATCACCTTTGCCTCGGTCCATGCCTGCGGGACATAACCAAGCGTGATGCATGCCCGAAGAAGGCTGCAAAGTTTGCGCAGGAAGCCTGGGCATTTAACCGCCTCTCTTAGAAGGGCCGGTACAATGCCGTCGGGTCCTGGGGCTTTGAAAGGCTTGAAGGAATTTGCCGCTCTCACAATGCGGTCCTCCGTGATGATAGATGCAGCCAGCGCGTGACCTCCCTCCGAGTGATCCGGAGTGGTCTGGTTAGCTGGCTCGTTAGGGAAAAACGAGCCAAGGAGGAAGAGATATCAAATTCGTTGAATTTTTGGAAGCTGCGATCCGTACTCTCATGGAGCAGACAGGCCGGGGCAAACGTCTGAATACATCGAAGCGCAGGGCCGTCTCACAGCACGCGCCATCGAAGCTGCCGCCGACAGATGCCAATGCGAGGCCGACAAAGCGATGCAGAGTCTGCTACAGCAATGGTGTGGCCAAAAGAACGGTGTTCGTATGCGCTGTTGCCCAGGAGAGCCCGGGCTGTGTGCTGTCCCATGCTTTCAGAATTGCACACTGCAGCAGCACAGTAGTTGCACTGGTGGTACGGTGCAAAACTTAATTACGTTCAGAATA